>PVJH01008376.1:0-85777 GCA_004026705.1 Nesogale talazaci
TGCAGTGATGCAGAATGCTGGAAGATTATGAGCCAGTAGGTCAGAGTCAAGTGAATCCAAGGTCGGTGGAGACATGATGGGGGTCCAGCAGAGTCCTAGCAAGCAGGAAGGCAAGGTTGCAGGAGAGGGGTTTCCAAGGTCTTTATAGAAGGCCATACACCCAAGGCAACAATGTCCGGCTATAACAAGTTGGATTCCACCTCTATACTTCTATACATCTTCAAGTTGTCATAAAATGGTTTAACTATTTTATCCTCCATTGGCTATACTTTGGCTGATGATGACCTGTCTAGTCTTTTAGACCAAGGACAGCAGTGCTGTTGTGCAGAGGAGAGACTCAATTTACAGACTTATTCGTGTGACTTCACAGCTATTCATTGTTCTCTTCTGTGTCAAGGAATGCAGCTAAAAACACAGCCAGGAAAAAACTGTCTTGTGGGAGTTTGTTCTACGCGGAGTGAGAGTCCATAGTGAGAAATGAAAGAAAAGTCTACTTATCAAATAGAGAACAGTGCAAAGTGTGCCAGGGAGACAATGGAGGCAAGAATGTGCAATAAAGGATAACAAGGATGTACTGAGAAAGCTGAGCTAGGAAAGACAGGAGATACGGTGATTGTGGTAGAACTAATGAGTACAGGACCTGGTGGGGTCAAAGAGCAGTGAAAGTCAGGTTAAGGAAGCAAAGAGCTGGAAAGAAAGAAGGAGAGCTGTTGAGAGACTGGACACCACGTTCATAAATGGGTTACTGGGAGTGGTATGTGCTAAGGTATGCCAGGGAGAATCATGGACAAAGTCATTGAAGGAGAAGAGGGATGAAAAATGAAGACAGTGAACTTGGAATCAGAAACCCTGGGTTTGTCTTAATTCAGTCACTATCTGGGCAACCCTTTTTTTAAAAAAAAAATTCTATCATATTTTACACCTCCGTTTTCCCAGCTGTAAAATGCCAGTGCAGTGGGTAATGAGAGGCTTTAAATGGCATACTACAGACAGCATAATATATGTGCAAGTGTTTTCTAGTCTGGAAAAATGCTTTCCTCTGGGCAAAGTGTTGAGGAGCCCTGCTGGAACAGCAGTGACATGCTGGGCTAGCTGATAGGCCAGTGGTTCAAAGCCAAGACAAGGCTTTCTACTCTGATAAAAAGTCTCAGAAACCACAGGGGCAGTTCTACCCTGTCCTATAAAGTCACTGTGACTTGTTGACTGTGAGTGAGTGATGCAAAGAATTACACCACGGGACCAAAGGATATAAAAAAAACCTTTCAGTGGTTAGTGACCAAAGGGAGAGTCAACAGAACGCGGAACTGCCCATCTCTAGAGCATCAAAGAAACTAAGAGACCACCAAGGTAAAACAGAGGCAGCTAAGGTGTTGACTCTCTGGGAGTACCGTATTGCTGGTCTTCCAGGCTCTTCTCCTGTGGTGAATAGTTGGTGTTTGAGGATTTCATTCTCTGGCTCTGAGAGTAGGGAGTGGGCATAAGAAGAGGGAGGGAAAAGGTGACAAAGTGATTCGATCTTGAGTCAAAAAATAATGGCTAGAATTATCATGTGTTGGAAGTGATTTTGCTCCACTGCTTTCAAAGATTTTGATTTATTCTCACATACAGCCACCAAGAACACAGAGATGGAAGAAATGCAAGCACTAGCAGAAAGAAGCAATTGTTTGGGAAAGAGGTTGCTGAGAGAAGTGACTTAGCACCCTTGCTAAAGCCCACATGACATTAGGATGTGGAGGCATAAATATTTGAATATTTGTAAAGCACCACATTCTTTCACATTCTTTATTTCATTTAACTTCCTCCTGGAACTCTGGTAACTTTAATCTTGTGTCCCCCCCCCCTCAGTCAGATTGACAGCTTGTGCATCCTAAGTTAAGAAGGGACACCTTTGGTTCTATGATGACTTCCCTGTCTAGTACCCCTTCCTCTGAAAATTAAGGCCCTATCTTGGTCCTCTCCCCATAGTCCTTGAAAGAGTTGAGTCCTGTGCTAGTTCGCATTGAGTAGAGAAACAAATGCAGAGACATTCATACGTGTGTAAGAGAGAACTTTATATCAAAGAGCAATTATTTGTTGAGAAAACATCCCAACCTGGTCCAGATCAAACCCATAAGTCCTACATTAGCCCATATATCTGATACCAGTCTATAAATTCCTCTTCAGACTCATGCAGCACATGCAATGATGTCAAATGCAGGAAGATCATAGACCAGTGGGTGGAAAGTTTTGTGGATCCAGTAGCGGTGGAAGCATCTCAGCACTGGTGTGGGTCTCCACATGGTTTATCCAGCTCTAAGGCTTTGGCTGCTATCAGTATTGCTCCATGTGTCTTGTCACCAGAAATGTCTCACAGTTTGTGTCCCACCTCAAACAAGCTATTTACCTCCTTACCATCTCCAACAGAGGCCCTCAAACTGTGACCTGATTGAGAGGCTAGCCTCCACCCCTTCACTCTAAATAGTCTCAAATTGACACCAGATTATGTAACTACCAAAGGTCCCTAACACAAATTCAAACTCACTGCCATGGAATTGATCCTCACTCATCGTGGCCCTAAAGAACAGAGAAGAACAAAGCAAAACCTTGAGGAGAGTAGAAAGCCTCATCTTTCTCCCTCTGAGGGGCTGGTGATTTCGAACTGCCGATCTTGTGATTAACACCCCAACACATAATCCAGTACACCAGGAAGCCCTTTTATCTGACAGAAAGAGCTGGTCTCGGCTATGAATACCCCTCTCCATGCTTCTGAATCTCCCCAACTACCCATCAGCTAGTCCTGAAGGGAATCACAGTGTTGCACTGAATATAGCAGAGTGTATGGGCTTTAGAATCAAAGAGGAAACTCGCAGATCATAATTTTGTCAATGACAGCATTACTACACCATCCTGCCCCCTGCTCACCAATATTATTTTGTCTGTGAGACTCATAATTAAGATAAAAGTGCATGGGAAGATTGTAGCCAAATATTGAAAAAAAAATTCCAACAAGACAAAAGTAAGCCAAATTATAGTCAAGGTGGTCATTTCAATAGCCAGTGAATAGAATGTAAGGTGAAAAATTTACTAGTGTAAGCTGAAATATTGACTAAGGAAGACCAAAGAAGAATTGGTCCATTGCCATTGTGGTGCTGGTGAAGCATGTTAAAAGTACCGTGGACTGTCAAACTGACGTACAAGTCTGTCTTGGAAGAAGTACAGCCGGAGTACTTCTTAGAGACCAGGATCGTCGGGCTTTGTCTTACATACTTTGGAGATAATATCGGGAGAGACCAGGCCCTGGAGAAAGATATCATGCTTGTGGAAAAAGAGGAAGGCCTTCAAGGAGGTGGGTGGACATGGTGGCTGCAGCAATGGGCTCAAGCACAGGTACCAGCGTGAGGCTGGTGCAGGACCCTGTTGTACACAGGGCCACTATGAGTTGAAACTGAGTCAGTGGCACCAAACGACAACAAGAAGAAGGTGTTCCATCAGGGAGAAGGTAACAGCTGACTTCTTAGAAAAAAGAAAGGTGTTCATCTCTCTTTTAAGAGACTGTTGCAACAGGCTTTGGTGATGATCGTGCTGACATGGACTCATAGCCCCTTTCTCATCTCTTACTACTTCTGTGTCTTCACTAAGTTATATAGCCTCTGTGATGCTGATTGTTCTCACCTGAAAATCAGGAAGGACAACGCCAGCCTCCTAAGGTCATGATAAGCTTTTAATAAGAGGGTAAGTAAAAAAGTATTGCTTAAAAATCATACAAATCTTTCTTCCACAAAAGTACCAACCTGTGAAGCTACTATTTCTCGGTAGACCACCATTGAGGTCTGTACTTCTGAAGATGGTAATTGATCATAATAGTTTGTCATAACCTTGAGAGAAATGTCTTCCAGAAGACTTAATTGGACTCATGTTAAATTTATAGAGATCCAGAGGTGATTATTCAAACAGAACAGAGAAATGTTTGAAATCAGGAAAGGTATGCATCAAGGCTTTATCCTTTCACCATTCTTACTCCGTCTGCAGGATGAACAAATGCTCTGGAAGTTGAACTATATGGAGAAGAACACAGCATCAGGATTGAAGGAAGGCTCATTGTTGCTCCCATAACTAGATACCATCAAGTCAGGTCCGACCCATAGAAACCCTGTGCACAATAGAAACACGCACAGTCCTGCGTCCCCCTCATTCTAATGCCTGAAGCCCATTGTTGAAGCCACTGTATCAACCTTTTCTCCCCAGCCCCTCCACTTCACCAAGCATAATGCCTTTCTTCAGAGACTGGACCTTTCTAACCATGTGTCCAAAGTATATAAGATGAAGTCTGGCCATCCTTGCTGTAAGAAACACTCTGGCTGGATTTCTTCGTAGACAGATTTGCTTGTCCTATTAACAACCATGGTACTTTCAGTATTCTTCTCCAGTACCACAATTCAAGTCCATCGATTCTTTTTCTGTCTTCCTTATTCAGTGTCCAACTTTTGCATGCGTAAGAGACATAGAAAACCATAACTTGGATCAGGTACACCTTAGTCATCCATATTCTTCCTTTTCAATACTCTAGAAAGAGTTTGTGCAACAGATTTCCTAAGACAACACATCTTTTGACCTCTTTTTTTTCTTTTGGCATCACTGCCCTCTGGTGGTGGGAGTAGGAGGCACAGCCTTGCTCCTAGAAAACTAATGCTGGATTTGAACCTCCAACCCAGTGGGCCACAGTTCTGAGCACAACCACTATGCCACCAGGGCTCCGCCTCTTTTGACTTCTTGACTACTGCTGCTTCCAAGAGCATTGGTTGTGGAACCAAGCAAGAAAAAATCTTGGATAACTTCAGCTTTTTCTCCACTTATCATAATGTTATCTACTGGTCCACTTGTGAGGAATGTGGGCTTTCTCCTCCTCCTCCTGCTCTTGCTCCTTTCCTTCTTTCCCCTCCTCCCCCTCCCCCTCTTCCTTCTTCTTTAGATTTGGGTCTTCTTTACATCGAGGCATAATCCATACTGAACACTGAAATTCTTGATCTTCATCAGCAAGTCCCTCATGTCCTCCTCACTTTCAACAAGCAAGGTTGCGCCATCTGCATATCACAGATTAATAAACCTTCCTCCAATCCTGATGCCACATTCTTCTTCATTCACTAAACATACATATTGAATGAGTATGATGAGAATATGCAACCTTAACATAAACCTTTCCTGATTTTAAACCATGCAGTATTCTCTTGGTCTGTTTTCATAACTGTCTTTTGCTCCATATATATATAAGTTCCTCAGGAATGTAATGAAGTGTTCTGCAATTCCCATTCTTCTCAAAGTTAGCCATAGATTATTATGGTCCACACCATCAAACATCTTGGCATAGTCAATAAAACATATGCAAAAGCCTTTCTGGTATTCTCTGCTTTAAATCAAGAGCCAACTGATATCAACAATTGTGGCAATCATGTATTTGTGATGTCAATTTCACGATTGGGATATAGGGGTGGAGTCTAACCTGTTAAACTGGAGGTAGCCAATGAGACTTCTGTGCGGGCATGGCTTTCTCCTGAGAATTCTGGGAAGTCTCATGGTATTTCCCAATTGAAGAAGAGAGACTTGACTCCCAGTCTCTGGGAGCCAGTCTCCAAGATGACACCACTGACAAGACAAGGTGGCAGGATCCAAGGAACTGAAGGAATTGGAGGGGAAGTCACACGGCCTTACCCTGATGGAACCAGACCTCTGAAGGTGGAAAAGTCACGTGAAGACCCCTGCCAACGCTGAGCTGCTTCTACCACTACTGAATGCTGTTGATGGACCCTGAGTCCTGGAAGCAAAGAGCCATGGGGAGACCCCTGCCAGTGCCAGGATGCTTCAACTGCACATGCTTCATGAGTTAGAAGGAGACTTTATAGACTGGTATCAGACATGTGGGCTAATGTTGGATTTATGACCTTGGACTGGACTGGGTTGGGATGCTTTCTCAATGTTCCATTCCTCTTGTAGATAAACCTTTCCCCAAAATCCCTATGCATGTTTATGAATTTGTTTCTCTAGTCTACCCAGACTCACACAACAATGATATCCCTTGTTCCATGTTCTTCTTGAATCTGGCCTGAACCTCTGGCAGTTCCCTGGCAACAATTGTTGGATGATCTTCAGCGAAACTTTGCTTCCATGTGCTATCAATGATTTTGTTCTATAGTTTAAGGATCCTGTAAGGTCACCTTTCTTTGGAATGGTTACAAATGTGGATCTCTTCCAATCAGTAGGCCAAGTAGCTGTCGTCCAATTTTCCTGGCATAGATGAGAGAGTGCTTTTGTGTGTCATCAGTTTGTTGCAGCAAGGAAGCTTCATTAGCCACTTGCAATAGGCAGATGGCATAATTTTGCTTGCTGAAAGCCAAAAAGACTTGAAATACTTATTCATGAAGCTCAAAGTGCATTTACACCTCAATAGGAATTACTTCTCAACATAAAGAAAACCAAAATCTTCACAATTGGCCTAGTAGATAACACCTTGATAAAGTGAGAAAGAACTGAAGTTGTCAAGGATTTTGTTTTGCTGGGACCCGTTCTCCATGCTCAGGGAAGCAGCGGTCAAGAAATGAAGTGAGGCATGACATTGGTTCATTCAGCTACAAAAGACCTCTTTAAAGTGTTCAAGAGCAAAGGTATCACTCTGAAGACTAAGGTGCCCAACCTGACCCAACTGATATTTTCAATTGCCTCCAATGCATGTGAAAGCTGGAGAGTGAATAAAGAAGACACTGATACATTTGAACTATGGTGTTGGCAAACACTCTTGCCATATCTACCATGGACTACCAGAAGAACAAACAAAATCCATCTTGAACAAAGTATAACCAGAATGATCCTTAGAGGCAAGGATGGCAAGACTTGGTTTCAGGTACACTGGACGTGTTATCAGGAGGGATCAGTCCAGGGAGAAGGACATTATGTTTGGTGGAGGAGGAGAGAAAAAGATGACCTGTAATGAAAAGGATTAAGAACAAAGGGTTGGGGGCTGAGTCCCGGTGGCGTAGTGGTTGTGCGCAGGACTACGGCCCACTGGGTTGGAGGTTCAAATCCAGCAGCAGCTCTCTAGGAGCAAGGCTGGGTCTCCTACTCCCCCCACATGAGGGCAGTGATACCAAAAAAAGAACAAAGGGCCATTTGGCACCAGCCTCACAATAGCACCTCTCTATGAGCCCATTGCTCAGCCATGATGTCCATTCATCTCAATGAGGGTCAAAGCACAGGTTTTTTTTTTCGTGAACACAATGAAGTGTTCTGGAGTTCCCTCTGTTCCCGATGTTATCCACCTTTCGCTCATTAATCATTCTTTATATTAGAGTTTCCCTGTGCAAATAACCTGTGTAGTTTCTCTCTCCTTGCTGGAGACTCTCTTGTTGCCTTTTTAAAAATAAACGGCAACTGCTTTCAATGCTGAGGGACTGGGTAGTTTTCTGCAGGGAGTAGCTTTATCATCATGAAAGTATTCTTTAAAGCAGTCCCCTGTTTTGCTGCATCCTATTCACTTAAGAAGGAGAATCATGGTTCAAGTTCCTAGATCTATTGTGACCAGAAAGAAATAAGGCAGAAATACATGAAGTCCAATAGGGAGAAAAAAGGGAGAGTGGGTGAGTAAGAGAACGCGGTTGACCTAGATATAAAGAACTAGAAGAGAAAGAAAAGGAAAAAAAATCAAGAACAGTATCATAGATTGAGTATTGGGGAGATCTTGGAAGAAGTAGACGTTGAGATATGTGCAGTTATGAGGAAAAATATGAGGGGAAAAGAGGGAAGTGGAAGTAGCACTTCAGGAATTTGCTGGGGCTTACCCATTGGATTCTGTTGATGTTCCTTGAGCAACATGAGTGGAGAATGAAATTCTGTTTGGTTTTGGTTTGAGGAATGTGCTTCCTTTTTGGTATGTATATAGAGTTGGCCACAAAGGCAATTGTTTTTTTGCTAGGGTTTTATGTGAAGAAGATTTTGTTTCAGGGAGACTTCTAATTTGTCCATATTTCTATTTCTGATACCACGCACTAATCTTTTTTCTTTTAATCATTTTATTGGGGGTTCAGACAGCTCTTATCACAATCCATGTATGCATCCAATGTGTCTAGCACATTTGTACATTTGTTGCCATAATTTTCAAAACATTTTCTACTTGTGTCCTTGATATCAGCTCTTCATTTTTCCCCTCCCTCCCTGTCCACCCTCCCTCGGAAACACTTGATAAGCAATGATTTTTTTTCATGTCATACATGACCCATGTTTCCCTTTACCTACTTTGCCCATCCCCCCTGGGAGGGTGTTATATGTAGATCATTATGAACCATTCCATCTTCTTCCTTCCACCTTACCCTTACCCTCCTGGTATCGCTACTCTCATTATTGGTCCTGAGGGATTTATCTGTCCTGGATTCCCTATGTTTCTAGTTCTTACCTACATGTACATGCTCTGGGCCTAGCCAGATATTTAAGGCAGAACTAGGGTCAAATTATTGGGGGTAAGGTGGGGGAAGCATAAGAACTAGAGGAAAGTTCTGTTTCCTCAGTGCTATACTACGCCCTGACTGGCTTGTCTCCTCCCCACGACCCTTCTGTAAGGGGATGTCCAATTGTCTACATATAGGCTTTAGATCCCCACTCTCCACTGCCCCTCGTTCCCATTGATATAATTTTTTGTTCTGGGTCTTTGATGCCTGATACCTGATCCCCTTAATACCTCATGAGCACACACAGGCTGGTGTGCTTCTTCCATGTGGGCTTTGTTGCTTCTCAGCTGGATGGCCACTTGTTTATCTTCAAGCCTTTAAGACCCCAGACACTATATCTTTTGATAGCCAGTCACTATTGACTTTCTTCGCCACCTTTGCTTATGCACCCATTTTGTCTGTAGTGATCCTGTTGGAAAGCTGAGCATTATGGAATGCCGGGTTATTAGAACAGAGTGTTCTTGCATTGAGAGAGCACTTGAGTAGAGACCCAATATTCATCTTCCAACTCAATACTTAACATATAAATATATACACATAGATCTATTTCCCCATCATCATATATAAGTATATTTACATATGCATATGCCTGTATTTAGACCTCTATAAATGTCCATTTGCCTCCTAGTTCTTTTCTCTATTTCCTTTGACTTTTCTCGTCCCCGTATTATGTTCAGCCTTCATTTGGGTTTCAGTAATTCCTGTCATTTTACATTGCCCTTGACTAAGCCCTACCAGGTATCCTATGCCCTCCTCACCATATATTTTAGATCACTTGTTGTTCCCTTGTCCCTGGGTTTGTTGATACCCACTTCCTCCTCTCCCCTTCACCCACCCACCTCCCTCTCTCCTGAGTCCTCCCCTGGAACTGTCAGTCTCATTGCTTTCTCCTCTGGATTGTTTATCCTCCCTATCTTATCTAGATACACATACAGAGACAATAATAAGCACGAAAACAAGACAGAGCAAAACTAAATAACAAGCAAACAAACAAAAAGAAACAAAACATCATCAACAAAAGCGACACACAAAAAAAGGGAAAAGTCTATAATCATTCCAGATTTATTTGTTGACCTTTAGGCATGTTTTCTGGTCAAGTCTAATGGGGTGCCATGCCCTGGCCCCAAAGTCTATTTTTTTTGTATTCCCTGCAACTTCATTGCTCTGCTCCCCTTACTGCTCTGTTGTATACCCTTAGTGTTTTGCCCCAGTGTGGTGGCGTCATATCGGGCACAATTCCTGCACTGTACCTCCAGTGTTGTCCCTCGTAGCGCTTTGGGTCAGTGAGGGATATCGTGTCTAGTGTTGAGGCTGGCCCCGTGGTTCTCTCTCTGCATTGACTGCTGTGAGCTAGAATATCGGTCCTGGGGCTTGGTGGACCAGGTTATATCCCACTCTTTCTCCTTCCCTCTTCATTTTCTCCTGCATACTCTGATCAGGAATGCCTCTCCCTGAGCTGCGGCTTCAGGGCCGTCCTCTGAAGTGAATTCTTCTGGGCGGCAAAGATAGATGTTAAAGATAGATGTTAAAGATTGGGGTCGGTCTTTCTGTTGATTCCCTGCTTCCTGCCAGTATGCTGCATTCATGTCATGGTGCACTGGGTTGAAGTCTGGTCCCGCTCTCCCTTTCCTGACCACACATTAATCTTCTTAGTCACTTCAAAGGCTACCTGAAAACTTTAAGGGAAGGTCAAAAAGCCATTATGTATTGATTTGAAACTATCTAAAGTGGCATCTGTATCTTACAAATGCCCTCTTGTTTGACTTCACTCTGGGTTATATTGATTTTTTTTTTTTTTTTAGAAAAGCAGAGTAGACATTTAACTGGGCAGGATATAAAGAGCACTAGTTTCTCTCACCCATTCACTCATTTACTCATCACTTGCCCATTCTCTCACCCACTCACTCATTTCTCATCACTCACTCGTTCACTCTATCACTCATTCTTTCAGTCATTCATTCATCACTCATTCATTCATTGTTCACTCATTTACTCTACTTTCCTCTCACTCTCACTCTTGATCTCACTCTGTGTGTGTATGCATACAAAAAATGAAAGACCAGAAAAGCGAACTAGAAAAGTGCCCTCTTTAAGGGAAAGAGAAATGCAGAAGAGGGCGAAGTGAATATTATCAAACAAAAATGAAAAGAATACCAGATGGAGTCCAATGGACTTGGTTACAAGTTCCATTTCTGTAGCTAAGGAGCCATATGATCTTGGAAAAGTTAGGCAACCTGACTGCAGCTCCGTTCTATATCATAAAATGGATAGAGTTGTTGGGGAATCAAGCGAGCTAACACCTGCTGAAACCCACGCTCACACCTGGTGCAATGCAATGTGCCTGCTGAATGTTAGCCATCGTGGGTATTGTTCTCACATGGCACACAAGAACCTGGCAAGGTCCTTAAGCTTTGTCACGACCCTTTGCTCACATATCTGTTGTCCCCTGGCTTGTTTGCCTTGAATTCTTAGGAAGGGAACGTCTTAGAAAGAGTCGGTGGCTTTGTCAATTTCCACTGGGTCAGGTCTGACTCATGGTGACCTTACATGTAATGGAATAAAGTGTTGCCCAGTCTAGCACCGTCTCCACGTTTATTGGGACATCTGAGTCCATTGTTGCAGTGATTATGTCAACCATCCCCTTGGCGGGTTTCCCTCAGTGGCTTGAAACCTTACCAAGTCTAATGTCCTTTCCTCAAGAACATCGGGTAAATCTGCTGCACAAAACCTCGTTCAAGTATTGAAAAGCAAGGATTGCTTTAAGGACTCAGGTATGCCTGACCCAAGTCATGGTATTTCCAGTTGCCTCATTTGCATGGGAAAGTTGGACATTGAATAAGGAAACAAGAGAAACGATGCCTTTGAACCATGAGCGTTGGTGACGAATACTGAAAGGACCACAGACGGCCAAAAGAACAAACAAATCTGTCTTGGAAGCACAGTCAGAATGCTCCTTAAATATGAGAGTAGTAAGATGTCTCACTTACTTTGGACAGGTTGTCAAGAAAGACCAGTCCCTAACAAAGGACATCATGCTGAACAAAGAGCAAAGGCAGCGAAAAAGAGGAAGACATTCAACAAAATGGACTGACACAATGTCTGCCACAGTGGGCTTGACCATAACCACTATCCTGAGGCAGGTGCAGGACCAGGAAATGTTTCCTTCTGTTGTACATCGGGGTCACTCAGAGGCAGAACTGACTCGATGGTGTCCAACGGCAACAACAACAATAACTATATCCTTTTCTCACAATTGAGCTTGAAAGAATAAGGGCTTAGCTGAACCCTGGTGGCACAGTGGCTGTGTGCAGGACTGTGGCCCACAGGGTTGGCGGTTCAAATCCAGCAGCAAGGCTGGGCTTCCTACTCCCACCAGGGCAGTGATGTGAGCAGCGGGGGAGGGAAGAATAAGGGCTTATATTTATTTGTCTTTGTGGGCATCTGGGTAAGACCTTGATCGTTCATCATTTGGGGTGGGATAGAAGAGGGAGCAGGAAGTCAGAAAGAGAACGGATGCTTGTTACAAAGAAGTCAAGGGTCTGGCCTTAGAATACAAAGGCCAACCTTTGAAGAGGGGAGAAATCCACTCTCCCTTCCTTCTCTTTTGTGATCAGCGGTAAAGCAGGGTGATGTGACGTTCTCAGTGTGGCTTAGAGTCTCTGTTATTACCTCTTTTTATTTTAATAGATCATTTTCCTGGGAGCTCTTACATCTCATCACAATCCATCTACCCATTGTGTCAAGCACATTTGTACGTGGGTCGCAATCATAGTTTTCAAAACATTTTCTTTCTACTTGAGCCTGTGGTATCAACTCCTCCTCCACTTGCCTTCTCTGTTCCCATAGGGAAACAGCCTCCAACCGTCTCTTTTCTTCCCTCAATGCGCCATTGTTTATGGTGCTGTTTATAAAACCAGAAGAGCCTCTTTTTTTTTTTTTTAAAGGAACTCAAAGTCCTTTTCTTCCTGACATTTTCAAGCCGAATTTAACCCAACAGATTCTGAGGAGCCTTGCCACTTGACAATCGGTGTGACCCTGGGCAAGTTTCTAAATGTTGGACAGGACTTCTCTCTGCCTTGGGTTTGAGCAAGGTTCTGTCCCTAGTGGAAACTGCAGGTGGCAGGACTGTTATCATGACACTGTGTGGAGAGTCATCCCACTTCATGAGTGTGTGTTAGTCTGGGTTGACTTGAGGAAAAAAATACAGAGACATTCATACATATGTAAGAGAAAACCTTAAATCAAGGAGTAGTTATGTATCCATAAAACATTCCAGTCCAGTCCAGATCAAGTCCACAAGCCCAAAATTATCCCATGACTTCCTCTTCAGACTCATGTAGCACCTGAGATGACATCAAATGCAGGACAATCACAGGCCAATGGGTAAGAAAGTCTATGGATCCAGTGGCTTTGTAAGCATCTCAGCACTGACAGGGGCCTCTGTGGCTTCTCAAGCATCTCAGCACGGACAAGAATCTCTATGTGGCTTTTCTGGCTTCAGAGGTCTGGTTCCATCAGGGTAAGCCCATGTGACTTCTGCTATGTGACGTCTCACTGGAAGTCAGCTGTTTGTCAGTAGAACGTCTCTAAGGAACTGAGTAGTGAGTCTCTCACCTCCAAGGGAGAAAAACAGCCAGATTTCCCAGAATTCTCAGGAGAAAGCCATGCATGCCCACACAGAGGTCTCCAGACTGACAGGCTAGACTCCACCCTTACACTCTTAATCCTCAAATTGACACCAGGTTAGGTGACTGCCACAGAGGGGCTTCAGTAAGGACGACAGAGAGTTATTCACACGCACACCCCCAACTTGTGCTAAGTAGTAAAAATGTTCTTCTTCTGTCCTGTGAGCTCTCACATCTTCTGCACTCAAGACTCACAACACAAGGAAGTTCTGGCTTTTGAACCCACATGTGGCAGTTACATAGTCCACTGCCAACTTGAGAAGGGGTAGAGGCTAGCCTATCAATCAGGTCACAGTTGGCCTCATTTGGAGGCACAATAGAGATAAGAAGCTCACTGGAGGCGGGACACACAGACTGTTTGCTTCGTCTTCCTGATAACAAGCCACAAGGAACTAGGCTGATCGAAGAAGAACCCTGGAGCTGGAGGAGCCACGTGGAGACCCACATCAATGCTGAGAGGCTTCCACAATCACTGGATCCACAAGACTTCCCACTCACTGTCCTGTGATCTTTCTTCCTGCACTTGGCATCATTTCATGTGCTACATAAGTCTGAAGAAGAATTTGTACGGTGGTAATGGACATATGGGCTAATATCCGAGTTATGGACTTAACCTGGACCAGACTGGGATGTTTCCTTAATGTACAATCGCTCTTTGACATAAAGTTCTCTCTTACACATACTTGAGTGTCTCCATAGTTGTTCCTCTAGTCAACCCGAAATAACCCACCAAGCCAATTTGACTCCGGCAATTGGTATGGGTTGTTGACACTGGCTAAGAATGGCAGAAAAGGAATTTACTGGAAGGTCTAAAAGAATTCCTAAGAAGGTAAACAAAACCGTCTGTAACCAGGGAGGCCAGGCCAACAGACAGAGAATGGCCAGGAGGCCATCACCGTCACCAACCACGATCACCACTTCCAGGCACTGACCCAGGTGCTGCTCTGCCGTGGCCACCACCCGCAGTCCAATAGCACAGTGCCTGTGTCTTTGCTGGGTTAAGAGTGCTTGGATCCTAAAGCCTGTGTGCGCGTGCCCTTTGGCCAGGGGGAGCAAGAAGTGCAGACGACCTGCCTTCTAGCTCTGTACTGTGTGTGGCTGGCTAACCACCAGATGGTACAGCACAGCTCCCCGGGGTTCACGCCGGCTCACTCTCAAGACTCCGACTCAAAGAGGGGGAACCCTCAAACGTAGAAGCCGGGTCAGACGCTGAGTAGGTGGGGGAACATCGTGCTGGAAATATGGACAGCATTCTAAAGTGAATTTTTCAGCCAAGCCCTTTGCTCTCCCCCCGCCTTCCGCTGGGATCTGGCCTGCCCACGTGCCGTCATGCTCCAGTCCCTAAGCAGGTTCACTTGCTCTCTTCGGACGCGGAGTCTTGCCATCCTCTGCTCACCTCCAACCTCTTGTTGTTTTAACATTGGGTCTCCATCCCCGGGGCCTTCTCCCGGCTGCCCTTCATGGAGTCAAGTTTCCTTTCATGAAGCTGTCTGTTGCCAGCTAAACCAATCAGAGAGCTGGGGACTTGGAGAGCCATGACCTCCCTGCTCTCCTTCTTGGCTCCTCTTGCTGAGAGCCTGCCCTCGGATCCCTAGGTATGAAAAAAGCACCAGGGTGGAGCCAGGCGTGTTCACTGAGAACCTGCCTCTGAAAGCCTCGTGCTCTGTTCCCAAAGGGAGGGCAGGGCGGGGTGGCTATGGGGAGCTGTCCAATCATGAAACTCTCATTCGAACTCGAGAGTCTTTTTTCCATTCCCTTAGCTGGACTTCTTGGGTTCTTGGCTTCTGTTTTAGTTTCCTGGGGTACCTCAAAGACCCTCAAAATGAGTGGCTTTCATCCACAGCCAGGTATTGTTTCACAGCTCAGACTAGAAGTCCAAGCCCGTATGTCGGTCGGTTTGGCTGTGCTCCCTCTGAAATCCCTAAGAAGACGTCCCCTCTTGGCCCTTGGAGCTTCAAACTGGTGTTGTGAGGAGCCGTGGGATAATGGAGCCAGTTCCGATTCATCGCACAATGGAATGAAACAGAGCTCGGTCCTGAACCATCCTCAGAATCGCCCTTTTGCTTTTGCCTCTCGGACAGCCACCGCATGCACTCACCTCTTCCAGGGTCTGTCTCTTTCCTCCCGACCTTCCATCTTGCCAAGTATGCCATCCTCCTCCAGAAGCCGGGGCTAGACCTGGATGTGCAGCCTCAGCATAACTCCACCTCTGCCTCCTTCTTCACTTGCTTTCTGTCCTTGTGCTGTCTGTCTGCATCTCTGCTCCTCTTTAATACACTTCTCAGACAGAATTAGTAACCTTCCTCTTTTGACATGACCTCACGTTACCTGGTAACATCTCCAAAGACCCTGTTTGCAAATAAGGTCACCTTCGCAGTCACCAGGATTCGGGATATATATGAAAAACACACAATTCAATCCAAAATAGCCTCTCTCTAAACCCATTCTGGATTGGATTATTTTTCACCCCTTTTGAGCCACAAGTCAAAATTTGGAAAGCAGTCCTCGTCATGGTGACACAACAGGAGGGACATGATTAATGCTATCTCAATATGGATGTGAAAAATGGCTGGATGTGTGGGCCAATGTTTCGCTATCTTTCACCACACTTGTTCAAAGAAGCCTATTGTGGTAGGAGCAAGAGCTAAGAGGATTAATGTGCTTTTCTTCTTTGCTTTCCAATAGGCTGACCTCCCCACCGGTTGGAGAAATCCTTAATTTGGGAAAGGAGGAGGGGTGACTAGCGTAGCTCCTGGCAGAAACCAAAGAGCTAAGTATTTGCTGCTTGACATTTGAAGCGGGATACCACGTGACGATCCCTTGCGGGCTGGGTGTGGGGCAAGAGAAGGGTTTTTTCCTAAAGAACTTTAGCTCCCGCCCATGAAGTCCAGAATACAGGTTGGTAAACAGTGGTTCTTGAGCCTTGTGTGGCTCTTTGGGGACGCACATGTGGCTTTGAAGTCAAATTGAAAATGAGATCATCATCGCTTCATGTGTAAGAATTACTTTCCATTTTCTTTATTGGTAACCATAGATTTGTAGCTTCGAATGACGTGTCGATTGTGGCGAGGGACAGGAGTGGCTCCTCCACTTCAGAAGTCTACCGATCCCTGGTCCACATCATAAGATTGCTCCCACAGACAGAGATCATCTTGTCATAATCTGGGTCTAATCGGGGCGGGGGCGTTGTCTAGAGGCAGGAAGAAGGATACTTTGATGCACAGGGGGGTAAACAAATTAGCCAAGACTTCTTGTTGGGAGGGGGGTGAGGAAGGAGGCCATGAACAGAAGTCAAGTGAGGGAGGGAAGTGGCAATAAGCCTGCCCTGTGCAAACGCCCAGGGCATCAGGGGGAAGACGGGGCAGCGTTCTGAAGCCTGGGAAGAAGGTAAGTCAGGAACTTGCAGGTATCATGGTGTAATGCAGTGGTTCTCAACCTGTGGGTTGTGACCCCTTTGGGAGTTCAATGACCCTTTCCCAGGGATCACCTAAGACCATTGAAAACATCTATTACCAATGGCCTTAGGAACCCAGACCTCTATCCGTCTCCAGGTGGGTCTACTCTCCCATAGGCAGATATGCCCACATAGGAGTGCCCAGGGTGAAGACTGCTACCTATGCTACACCATGCTTCAAGAGAAAATTTCATTGATTTGTCATTAGAAATAAATACTTCACAATACATAATTACACATTATATACCACTATGCTTTCATTTGTAACAATGAAAATACATCTTGCATGTCACATATTTCCGTGATGATTCATAACAGTAGCAAAATGACAGTGATGAAATTGCATAGAAAATAATTTTATGGTAGGGGTGACCACCCTTTGAGGAACTGTATGAAAAAGGATCTTGGCATGAGAAAACTTGGGAACCACTGGTGCAGTGGATTATGAGTTAGGCTACTAATTTCAAGGTCAACAGTTCAAAGCTACCAATCTCTCCATGGAAGCGAGATGAAGCTTTCTGCTCCTCTAGAGCTTTGCAGTCACAGAAGCCCACAAGGAGAGTTCTACCTTGTTCTCTAAGGCAGTGATGGATGTGAGTGTGGTTTTCTCTCTCTCTTCTGCTTATGAAGCATGATTCTAGCAAGTGTATAACAATACAAGCTGTGGAGGTGAAACATTCAGGAAGCTTGTAACTTAACAAAGGCCTTCCAGCCAAGAGGGTGACTTGCCATCCAAAGGTCTGGAGTCTTGGGAAGATGCTTAGGAAGCAATGCTTCCCACCAGCTCCTTCAGTGACATCTGGAAATGACTTGTGGAAATGAGCTCCAGCAGGAATCGGACTCTGGGAGGGCAGACGGTGTGTGGGGGGTGGTGGGGGGGGAAACGAGCTACTATAATCATGTGTTTGCTCTCCTTTTCTGTAGGTGGGGCTCACCCAAGATATGCTGGGAGAGTGTCAGCTGGGTTCTTGGGCATCCTGTCCCAGGGCTGGGACCCACGGCTGGGAGAAAGCAGCCTTTCCCTCCACTCTGGTGAGAGGTGGTATTGTTAGTCACTGACCAGCAATGATGGCGCTAAGGGACCCCCCTCATGCACAGTAGCTCTGTTCCAAAGCGTTTTCACAACTGTCACCTCTCAGAAACCCATCACTGTGCCACAGTTCCCTGGAACCTCGGGGTGGGTTCGAACAACTAATCTCTCAGCTAATGTTTGAGGGCTTAACCGTTTGTGCCACTCTAAGAGTCCTGTTTTCAAAGCACTTCTCCCATGCTGTGGCTGATTGAAGGATATTAAGATAACAAGAAATAGTGGGCAAGGTTTAAGAACATAACAGTGTTTTCTACATCCCTTCAGGGAGCTACACATTGGCCTACTAACTGCAAGGTTAGCAGTTCAAAACCACCAGATGCTATGCATGAGAGAGATGAAGCGTTCTATCCCCATAAGCGTTTACAGTCATGGAAACCCATGGGGCAGTTCTTCTCTGTCCTATTGGGCCTCTTTGAGTCGGAATCAACTCAATGGCATTGAATTTGTGTTTGTTTGTTTGTGGGGGGTTTGTTCCTCTGAGCAGAACAAATGTAAGTATTCATCTATTATAGGAACAGTTGGCATTTCAAATCTACCAGGAGTGCGTTGATAGAAAGACCTGGTGGCCACAGACCTTGGAAAGCCTGGAGTGCGATCCTGCTCTGAGACAGAATCAACAGGGCAGCAAAGGGATGCCCTGTGGTGGTCGTCTAACCTGCCTTTGACCTAGCCTCCTTCCTCTCTAACCAAGAAGCATAAAACAAAACAAAACAAAAAGCCCCCTGCCATTGAATCAACGGCGACTCACAGGGACCCTCTAGGGGTGACCTGCTCCTGGCAGTTTCTGAGACTGAAACTCTTTACAGGCGTAGACAGCCCTGCCTTTCTCCCGCTGAGCAGCTGGTGGTTTCAACAAGCGGACCTGGCAGTTGGCAACCCAACACATACCCACTCCACCCCCAGGGCTCTGGCTCTCCCAACCCATTCCCTCTCTGGCCTTCTTATGATCACGGGCAGCGCTTCATTCGGGAAGAAAAGCAATTCACCTTCCTCAACTGGAATCCAGATGGGAAATTTCTTCTGGAAGTTCCATCCTGTTCTTCAGGGGAGGGGACCCCAGACACTGCTCCTGGCCTCCCACATGAAGGCTGGTGTGCCAGGTCACTCTCTTCTCTTGCGCCCCCTTTCAAAAGTGACAAGCCCCCCTTGTCAACACTAGGGTGAGCACCCTGACCCCTTTTCTAGCCCTGTGCTGAGCGGGATGTTCCAGTGTTTCCCTTGTCCCACAGCCTTGGGACGTGGCTTCAGGAGTGGGAGTGAGCAAGCCTTCTCAGCTGTCAAAGGCTGTTGTCATCTGAGCCTTGCGACAGTCAAGGCAAGGAGCCTAAGCGCTTGCTTCAGGTAGTAAGAACCAGCAGGGAGGCAGAGAGTGTTGTCTGTCAGGGCAAATTAGAAGCCTAGAAATAAATGGTAGACCTGGCCCAGCTCACCTGGCCCACCGTGAGCAAATGAGGGGAGAAGGTCAGAAAGAGGCCGTCCCGTGACAGCACTCTCTTCCAATGTGGAGAGCATCTACTGTGTTCATCGCGGACTCCCTGGCTGACACAAGTGGTGGAACACACATCAAAAGGT
This sequence comes from Nesogale talazaci, assembly GCA_004026705.1. NCBI lineage: Eukaryota > Metazoa > Chordata > Mammalia > Afrosoricida > Tenrecidae > Nesogale > Nesogale talazaci. The sequence continues at coordinate 19,270 of PVJH01008376.1, forward strand.
TCGAACCCACCCCGAGGCCTCGCAGAAAGAACGTTGGCAAATCTACTTGCAGAAAATCAAGGCCATGTAAAAACCTCTAGGACTGTTTATGGTGTGGCTGCTGGTGGGTTTTTTTGGTTTTGTTTAGCATGATTTTTTTTTACACGAAAGCCAGGTTAAGTAAATCTATAGAAACAGTCACGCTATTAACTTCCCCTTAGCATTAGGACAGGGGAGGTTGGGGGAAAACAGGACTTAAGAACAAAAGACAAGAGAATTAAGAACATCACCTCCAATGGGTTGTGGTGATAATCGCACGACGCTGGTTATTACATTTAAGCCATTGCATCTACACGAAGTTCATGTCAATAAAATGTTATGTTTTTTTCAAAACCGTTAAAAAAATGAAAACTGAATAAGACTATTGGACACAATTCTACTTTGAAACACAAGTCAGAATCAATTTAACAGCAACTGGCAACTGGTTTGGCAAGGATCGAATTGCTAACAGCTCACTCCACAGATGAAACCCACCACGCCTCGGGGAAGAAGATGAGGCTATAAAGATGATCTTGGAAAGATGTGCAGTCCGAGACGCCCAGTCTGGGGCCACTTGGAGTCTGAATCGACTTGATGGCCTTGGATGTGTTTGCCTACTGCGGGGCAAGGCATTTTGCCTGTGTGCGCCCCAGCGATAAAGTAAATGATTCATTGGACAGCTAACCTACTAGGTCAGCAGTTCAAAACCGCCAGCCTCCCTGAGCAAGAAAGAGGAGAGGTTCTACTTTTGGAAACCCACAAGGAGCGTTCTGCTCTGTCGTCTAAGGTCCTGAGTCCAAATGACCTTAATGGCAGTGAGTTGGTTTGTGTGTGGCTTGGGGAGGGTTGTTTCCCCCCACAAAGGAGCCCTGTGGCTTAGTGGGTGATGCCTTGTGTTACTAACTCCAGGGTCAACAGTTCAAGACTAGCAGTGACTCCTTTGGAGAAAGACGATGCTCTCTGTTCTGTAAAGATGTACAATGGCAGAAACCCCCACGCACATTGCAGTTGGCCTCCCTGTAATAACCTCGCCCCGCCAGCGCTCGTATCCTTGATTTCCAGAGAAGAAAGGGGAAGCCAGGTGACCTGCACAGGGTCTCTCGTGGAACAGCAAGCCAATTTGGGAACGGCACCCTCTTGGCCACCACTCCCAAAAGCAGATTGTGTTCGCAGAGCGGTTAGACGGCCGGGTTTTCCATAGCTAAAACATGTCGGACAGGTTGTAGCTGCTGTTTCATAAGTGACCGGTCCATCAGGTGTCAGGGAGGGGGTGGGGGCAAACACCTGGCCGGCCCAGGTGAAAGGATTATCCCTCTTGGCTCATCTTTCCACAAAGGCTTTCCAAAGAGGCGGCAAACTGTGGACAAAAGTTACAGTTGGCTCAAGGGCTAGCCACTGTGCCTTTCCTTTCTGAGGCCTTGTGGCCCTGGTCCTTGGATCTGGGGACCCACAAGGGCAACAAGGATGTTAGCGTTCTCACGGGCTCATGGGTAATAAGAAGCTCTGGGGTGTCCTGGGTGAAGGGGTAGAGCCGGTTTGGTATCTTGCCGCATTTCTCTCTTCACTGCTTGACACCCCTTCTTTCCTTTGGGCCCTCACTCACCCTGCAAAGATTGACTGCAGGCCAGAACCTTTGCTCCCGACCTCCCTCCCTGGAGTAGGGGAGTCTGTGTGGGGCCCAGGCTCACTGAGAAAGCAGACCGGGTGGTGTCCTGAAACGGAACCCCTTGCTGTCTGTACATGGCACCTTTGACGTTCAAAGGGAAAAACGTGTCATGCTTCTCAGCAATCTGCTAAGGGCATATTTGGGGAGGCAGAGGACATCATCGAAGTCCCACAGGCCACAATTCTAGGCCTTCGTTTGTAAGGTGGCCACCAGTCTCCGCTTGATCTCACCTCACACACCCCGAAGACGAGGTTCCCAATGTCCTGTTCCTGCAACGCTTTGCATAAGGGTGGACTTCAAACCTCCCATACGTCTTTCCTTTGCCTGACCATAGAACGATTGAAGCTATGCTGAAAGCTGTGGTGTAGGCAGGGAGTGTGGGTGTCGGTGTGGGAGTGTGGGTGGAGAGGGGGGTGGATAGTAAATCTACAATGTTGAACACCTTTGATGGGTCATATTCTTTATCTCAATTCCTCAAATCATCAGACTCAAACAACGACAAGAGTTTGGTCTGATTATCACACTTTGCTGAGAGGGACACTGAGGTCAGGAGGATGAATAAAATATTTACAGAGGTCTGACTGATCTCATTGCCAAAGCTCTTTGCTTTGTTAAGGGCCTGTGGGAGTGTCCCTTAGTTGGAAGCCTATCTTCGGCCTCGTGTTTAATTTTCAGAACTCTTGAAGGCCAATTGTGAAACAAAGTGAAGACCAACTAACTCCCCTGCCATCCCCACTCACGGCGGAAGAGAGGAAGAAGCACAGCATGTCTTAGCGGTCTTGGCCTGCCAGCAGAGCGGCTGCCCACTGAGCTGTGAAGCACAAGGTCCGCCGTTCACTTGAACCCACCGGCCAGTATCTTACTTACAATGACGTCAAACAGAATCCAACATGTTGACATGTTAAGCCAACAAAACCTGTACACTGTAACTGCAGAACATCGTTGGAACATTTAAAGAAAACCAAAATAAATAAGAAATATATTCTATGTTCATAGAAGGGGAGAGTTAATATTGCCAAAATGCAAGTCACCCCAAATTGCTTTACTGACTACCGATAAATGCAATCTCTCTCCATATGCCAACTGCCTCCCCACTACCACCACCACCACACACACACACACACACATACACATATACTTTTTCATTTGCAGATGCTTGTTTTTCATGCTGTGTTCCTTTTGTTTTTTGATCTTCTTGATACTCTTTGCTTTCCCCCCCCTTTTAATCTTACTGTCTGTCTTGCTTATAAGGATTTCATCTTGCTTGTTTTGGTGGAATTTTTTTTTTCCCTTTTGAAAATTACTTGTTTTTCATGGTTTTCTTTCCAATTTCAAAACATTTTGCTTCATTTTGTGAATGGTTCGTTAACTTCTCTGTTCATGTATGATTGCTCTCTTCTCTCTGCTTTTGTTTATTATTTTTAATCTTCATACTAGAATGTTGTTCATGATTCATTGTTCTAACTGAAGCAGAATGATTTCTCCATAGTAATTTCTTTTACAATGTTTTTTAGTTTGCTGTCTGTTGTTATTATGTTTTCTGTCCATAAGATTCCTTTAGATGTTTTGGGTTAAGGTGGTCATGTTTTTACAAATTCGCTGTTTTCCCCTATTTTCAAATAGTCTTTTTGTTGTTGTTGTTGTTTTGGGCATCACTGCCCTCTGGTGGTCATGGAGCTACCCAGCGCTGCTCCGTAGAGCCGCTGCTAGATTTGAACCATCAAGCCCATGGGCCGCAGTCCCCGCACTCAACCACTTACGCCACTGGGGCTCAGCCCTGAAATAGTCTTATTTCTCCCTCATGGTAGAGGAATAATTTTGCTGGATTTTGGTTCTTGTTAGGCAATTTTTTTCTTTCAGAATTTTGAATGTATCATTCCATTGCCTTCTTGCCTGAATGGTCTCAGTAGGAAATCTGAACTTATCCTGATTGTCTGGACTTTATATGCAGTTGTTTCCTTTTTTCACGTTGCTCTCAGGATTGTTTCCTTTTGTTTAATATTAGACAGTTTGATTATTGGATGCTGGGTGGTGTACGTGTAGGGCCAGTTTTGTGTGAAAGTCAATGAACTTCCTACATAGTTATTTTATGCTCTCTCATAATGTTAGAAAAGTGCTCCCTTAATAGTTCATGGACTACTTTCTCAGTAGTTACTATTTCTTTTTTTTGGTTTTCAGGACATTTATCAGGCATATGTTGTCCCTTTGTTTGTGTCCCATTGTATTCTTAGATTATCTTCAGGTTTGGGGGGCTTGGGGGTCATTTTTATAATGATCTTCTTCTATTTTGTCCTTGAGAGATTCATATTCAAGATCACTGATTCTTGGTTCCCGTGTTTCTATCTTGCTGTTTCATTCTTTCACACTGTCCACGGTTGTAGTATTTTGGTGCTTGCTCTTGTTTTTCTGCTTGAAACTATGATTTTTAACTTTTCACACATTTTGTTAGCGTGTTCTGTGTTAGTCTGGGTAGACTAGAGGAACAAATTTCATAGACACGCACATGGATATAAGGAAATGGTGTAGCCCATATGCCTGATACCAGTCTATAACGTCTCCTTCCGACTCACGAAGTCACAGGTCAGTGAGTGCAGAATCCTGGCTCTGGCAGGGGTCTCCCCATGGCTTTTCACTTCAGGGCTCAGGTTTCATCAACAGCATCCAGTGGTGGCAGAAGCAACTCATCGCTGGCAGGGGTCTCCACGTGGCCTCTCCAGCTTCAGAGGTCTGGCTCCATCAGGGCTAAGCCCTGTGGCTTCTCCGGCTCCTCGGATGCTGTCATCTTGTCTTGTCCGTGATTAATCGTCTCTCAGACTTAACTCCCAACAACCAGGGAGGTACCTTCTCATCTTCACAAGGGAAATATCGTGAGATTTTCCAGAAGTCTCAGGAGAAAGCCATGCCCACATGGCTACTCAATGGCTATCTCCAGATTAGCAGGCTAGATTCCGCCCCTACATCTCAATCATGAAATTAACACAAGCACATGACCGCCACACACTCATTTTGTCAGTGTGTTCCTTCAAGGCACTCCAGAGTTTCTGGATTTTGGCTTCTGCTTCTTCTCTATCTATATGTTTCCACCCCCACCCCCACGCCCCCACCCCTCAGTCACTTAAAGTAACTGGGAATCACCACTGTGTCTCTGTCTCTGATAGTTTTCTCCTCCTCCAGGTCCACCTCTGTGTGCAGTGTAGTTAGTTGTGCTGCTTCTCCTGATTCTGCTGCATCTGAGACAGAGTGCTAGTATTAGATGATGTATTTTTTACGTTTGACTCTGAATACAGAGCTTTCTCCATACACCTGCTTCAGACACTGGGTCATCAAGGGTGGCCAGGCAATTCATCCCCACCTAGCCTCCATGGGGGCGGAGGTCAGCAAATGATAAAATATGGGCTCCATCAAAGCTCTGATTCTGAGGTTGACTCACAAGCTGCTGGGGGGACCCCAGCCATTAACAATCAAACCAGTGTGCTATAGGAAAAAAGTAACTAATTAGATTATTGTTCTCCAAAAACACAGTCCTGCGGGGCCTCGATGCCAGTATTGGTCCTAATTGCTATCGGAGCATAGACTTTGGGGCAGGCAGGTCTTTAAATTCGGAGCCCCAGGAGAAACGCTCACTCACTATAGAAGCTAACAGGCTCCCCTGCTAAATGCTCCCTCTTGATTTGGCACCCCTCTGCAGGTGGACAGTCCTCCAGGGAAATTTTGCCCCCAGAGCCAAACTCCAAGAGCTACAGGCAGATGCCGGGGGGAGTAAGGGGGGGAGTCACTTCACTGCCTACCCAAGTCTCCCCAATTTGGATGATCTACAATGAGCCAGTCAAGGTCCTCCCAGTTCCAGGGCTCAGAAACCCTGTGTCCTTCTGGCCAAGGCCCCATTCAGCCTCTGTCGGGTTAAGGGGAGTGGAGTTGGTCAGCAGCGGGAGAGGAAAAGATGATTCCTTGCGGCTGTTTCTACCTGGGGCACATTTGGCAATGGTTTGCTTTTCTCAGAGGGAGATCTGGAAGTCAGGCTTCTACAGCCTTTCTGCAACTCCGAAAGCTTTTCTTGAGAGAAGGATTAACAGCCACTCCAAGAGAGCTTTCTGTAGCCAAGTACAAATTGCTTGTGCCCCACATAGACCCTGCTTAGCTAAGAATACCCTGCTATTTCCCAAGAAGAGGTGTCCTGGGGTCATGGAAGATTAGGCACTGGACTGTTCACCACAAAGCTGGCACTTTAAAATCCACCAGCCACTCCATGGGCTAAGAGGAGGCTGTCTGCTTCACAACAGAGTCACAGTCTGGAGACACTATGCAGAACAGCGGTTCTCAAGCTGTGTCGTCATCCCTTGGGGGAGGTGCCCGATTCATAGCCGTGGCAAAATGACAGTGATGAAGCAGCAACAAAAATAATTTCATGTTTGGGGATCATCACAGCGTGAGGAATCGTATGAAAGGGTCACGGCAGTAGGAGGGCGGAGAACCAGTGGCGCAGAGTATCACTGTGTGTCGGAATCAATGCAATGTATGGGGTTTCATCCACAAAAGATCAAGTGTGACATCTTTCACTTCAGGAGGGAAAAGAGAGGGGCAAGCAGGGTCCATTGAACTCCCTGCATACAGGAGGAAGCCTCAGGAGATGAGGTGACCTTGTCCTCCTGAATCACAGGACCAGATATAGACGTGTAAAACCAAAGCTAGTTTTCTGCAACAGTTTGCATCTTTCCCTTGTTTTCCTGGATAGTCTGAAGAACAACGGCACTTGATTTTGTATTACAAAACACTGGGACTCTATTCTTTCTGTCACTCACAAGTATTTAAGATCTCAGTCACTCCTCCTCCAAGGAGGATCAATGATCTACCTGTAACCCCTTCCTGGGGGATGGACAACAGGAAAGTGGGTGACTGGAGACATCGGACCATGTAAGACATGAATAAGTAATAATAACTTATAAATTATCACAGGTTCGTGAGGGAGAGAGAGAGTAGAGGAGGGAGGGGGAAAATGAGGAGCTGATACCAAGGACTCAAGGGGAAGAAAAATATTTTGAGACTGATGATGGTAGCAAATATACATGTGTTCGACACATTGGATGTACATATGGATTGTGATAAGAGTTGTCCAAGTCCCCAATAAAATGATTTTTTAAAAAAATAAGAAAAAGAGCACTCTCTTTGTGAACTGTGCTGTGCCAATTTGACCTTGAGGGGGGGGGGGCCCTGAGACTCTGGTCCTGAGCTCTCAGATCTAGTGATTCATTCATGACCTTGAGTGCTTGAAGGCATGCCTGACCCCTCATGGCAACAGGGAGCCATAGGAGGTCAGTGATGGATCCCTGAGCCGTTTCACAGCACTGTGAAAACTGAAGATCTGGCTGATGTCTCATTACCATTGATAAACTCTTTGATCAACGATTCCACAGAAGAATCCTGATCGTAGGTGGGGAAGTGCAGGACAGAATTCCATATTCTCATGGGCTCAATGCTTTCTGGGGTCAGGGAGGCTGGATGATGGTTCTGAGATAGTTTTTAAGCTAAAAATCCTCTGGGAAATCTTCTCAAAACATTAATTTAGCCCATCTAGTTAACAAATGTCTCCCTCGAACACTACACTCTCTTTTTTAAGTGCGTTCTTTGTAAGAACCACCTGAACAAGTTCAAATTGGTAGCAACTTGAAAGGTGAGATAGAAACCGTGGGGGGCAGTGAGGTCAGGTCAATAGGAAGGGAGGGGTGGGACAGCCGAGAGTGGTCACACAACTTAAAGAGTGTAATCCAGGTCAGTAGCTTGTACAGATAGAAATGGTTGAATTGGCATATGTTCTACGCTGTGTCCATGCTCGATGACAACAACAAATAGGTAAATTAAGTGCAAAATACATGTATGTCAAGTACTTGATATATTTCATTCAGTCTCTAATTGATATGCCCCTAAACCCTATTAAATTCACTGCCATTGAGCAGATTGGTTGACAGTGTTAGACTAACCATCCCGCTCCTCTCTTACTGAACGGCCAGCTCTCTGGTGAACTGACATTGTTCCCAAGCACAGGGGGAGAGAGATGCAAGAAAAAGAAATGCTCACTGAAGGCAAGTCTGGACCGGCCACTCAATGAGTTGGACCTTTATCCTTGAGGGCTGGGAAACTATCTGGAATGTGCTCTGCTATTGTTTCTTAGGCTCAAAAAGGTTCCTTCTAGCAATGCAAGGGGTGGCATCCACAGTTAAGACCTTGACGGGAAGATTGGAAGTTCAAACAGTCAGAGGCACCTCAGAAGATGAGTCTGGGGATCTACTTCCGAAAGGTCACAGTCTTTCAGACTCAACCAAGCAGTTCCACTCTGGACAAATGGGGTCCCCAAGAGTCGGCCTCTGCTCAACAACAACCAACAGCAATGGCTTGAGAACTTTGAGAACTAGAATTTCCCTTTCCAGGAAGAGCATCGTAGGGAAATGAGAGACGCGGGGTCTCTTCCTGAGTCGGAAGAGCACTGGATCCCGAGAGTCAAAAGGTTGTATTTGAATTGGGATGGTGATAAAGATGACCGGGCTGGTGGAGACCATATCGCATCCCCTGGTGCCACCACAATTAGGAATACAATCTTCTGAAAAGAGAGAGGAAAAATCCCAGGAAAATAGAATTGGCCTGGCACTATGTTATCATAATACCTGAAGCTCAAATGCCTTGACCCGGTACCCCCCAGCAAGGTCATCTCAGAAACAATTGGGCTTCAGTGACACGTCTTACCTGTCTCGGAATGACTAAGGCCTATTTAAACCCCATGGCCGGTCAATCATTAATGAAGATTTTTGACAAACAAAGTCGAGCATGCCAAGAAGTGAGTGGCTAAAAATTAGCTCCAGAAAGGTCATCGTGCTCTGCACATGTCGAGTTTGCTGTTGCTTTCCTTTGGGGGTTTACTGGAACCAGAATAGAGTTCCCTGCGATGAAACCATGCTGAGCCAGTGTCTCCATGAGGATTTTCATGGGGACCCTGGTCATTGCTCACAGTCCTCTGAAGATGCAGGCCACATCACCTGTGGGAGGCCCTGCATTCCCGACCTGTGAAAGAAGGTGACCCAGGGAGAGTAGGGTACTTAGAGTAGTTGTATGACCCAGAAAGGAAGGATGCAAGATCAGGGTGGGAAGGCATTCCTTGGGACCAGAAAAGACACAGGGCTACCTATTAAGGGAACTCTCAGATACGACTGATGGGTAAGACAATCCCTCGACTTCTCTATCTTAGATTGTTCCCCAAGCCCTAAGGAGGAAAGATGTAAGGTTCTTTCCCCTTGATGGTTTTCTCCTAAAGTTCTTGTTACAGGGACCAAATTCCTTTCTTTCTCAGTTAGCACAGGACTAAGCCATTTTAAGATGGACTAGAACAAAGATTGGATTTCTTTTCTTTGCAGACATCATCCTTCTCTTCTGAGGCAGTCACATCGAACTTCTGGTAGGCCCTTGAATTGTGTCTTCTCATAGAATGAGTTAACCACTTCCCCCACCCACCCCCACCCTCTAGTGTGTCATCCTGGCTGGGCCATGACCCTCAGTGGCTTGGCAGCTATGTGATGATGTAACCATCCTCTGTGAGATGACCTGACATGACCAGCCAATCAGTTTTAAGAGGATGAGGGTAAGATGTCACACGCTTACTCAGGTCACAGCTCTGGAGCAGTGTAACAAGCTCTCATGGGGTGTGGCCTGTATTCCATTTTGTCCATTTTAAAAGAGAGAGATGTAAAGACCACCACATACCACCAAGAAAGAAGACCACCATGGGTCTCTGGGCTGAGAACCTCCTAGACCCAATTAATGTCAGGACACAGAGATCTCCAAGGGCAAGAGGCCCACCATTGCAGACAGGAGACAAGGACCTTCCTGCCAAGCCAATACAGAAGAAGAGAAAGTCTTCCCCTAGCAGTGGTCCTCCACCTTCCTAATGCCTCAACCCTTTAATACAGGTCCTCATTGTGCCAGTCACCTAATCTGGTGTCAATTTGAGGTTTGAGAGTGTAGGGGTGAAGTCTAGCCTGTCAATCTGGAGATACCCAATGACCTCTGTGTGGGCACAGCCTTCTCATGAGAATTCTGGAAAATGTGGTTATTCCTTCTTGGAGGCAGGAGACATCATCTCTCTGCTCACTCCCTGGGAGACATTGCAGTTGATGAGACTCAGGGCAGGATGCTGATACACCCTAAGCGCTGGAAACTGGAGGAGGTATGGGACGACCCCTGCCTGCACTGAAATGCTTCTACCGCCACTGGATGCACAAGACTCTACACCCACTGGCCTGATTGTCCTGGTGTGCTTCGTGAGTCTGAAGAGGACTTATAGATTGGTATCGGACATATGGGCTAATATCGAACTAAGGAATTTGGACTGGACTGGGTTGAGATGTTTGTTTGTTTGTTTGTTTTTTTTTTGGGGGGGGGGTGCATCACTGCTCTCTGGTGGTAGGAGTAGGAGGTCCAGCCCCACTGCTGGAATTGAACCTCTGTCCCAGTGGGCTGCAGTTCCGCGCACAACCACTACGCCACCGAGGCTCAGCCCGAGATGTTTTCTTAATGTACAGTTGCTCTTGTATATAAAACTCTTATACACATGTGCATGAATTTGTTTCTCTAGTCTACCCACACTAACACACTCATATTGTGGTGACCCCTCCCATCATAAGATTATCTTCAGTGCTACTTCATAGCTGTCATTTGCTACTGTTGTGAATTGAGTGATCCCTGTGAAAGGGTCGTGTGACCCCCACCCCAAAGGGGTCGTGACCCAGTTTGAAAACTTCTGCCCTAGAGCCTGCGCTCCGAATGCAGACAACTATGAGTTGGACTCAACGCTATGGCAGTGGATTTGGGCTTTTTATTTTAAGTAACAAATACAAGTGGATGGCTTTAATAACCCCAAAAATTATCCTTTCATTGAGTCCTCATATAAGGTCTGCAAGACTGTACAGATTTTGGATTGCTATGAGCTGCAAGAGCCCCCAAGAAGACGATACTTTCATCATCATCAATAAATAATAAATATCATACATTATGATGGGAGAAGATAACCTCACCCTTCTCCCTGGAGTAGCAATCCAGTGTTTAGCCCACAGTGGCACTAGGGTTATAGGTCAACTCTACTGCCATCCGGCCGTCCTGGTGGTGCTGTGCTTAAACCTTGGCTGTGAGTCACAAGGTCTGGCAGTTGAAAACCACCCACCCCTCTGCAGGAAGAAGATGAGTCAGTGTCGGAAGCCAGCAGGGGCAGTTCCACCCTGTGCTATAGCACCAACAAGAGGGTAAAACAGCACCAAATAACTCAGATACACCATGTCCTGCCTTTCCTTGGACCTGGATGCAGCTTGTTCTTTGACTTCCTGCTCACCTACTGAGCGCCTATCTAGTCGCCTAATCTCTGCTTAGAAGCTACTTCCTCCCAGAAGCCTCTTTCCCTTGGACTCTTCCTTCCTCGCCAAGCCTAGGCGGACAGCCCTCCCACATCATAGCATGAAAGAGCACGCGTGAGGGAGAGCGGAGGAAGAAAAAGCTCCAACTCCAGCTAGTCTAGCAGCTTCGTTATCGAAGCAATATATTTTGTCCCAGCTGCTCTGTGGACATTTCCTGCGTCTCATCTGACCTTAAACCCAATCTTGCCGCTGTCCTTGGGAGCTCAGGGCTAGGGCCGGCGTCAGGAAGACGGAAGGCAACATTCCGGCGAGGCGGCCACATCGTGCTACTTAGAGAATACCACCTGCATCCCCTTTGGAATCCAGTGTCCTCATGCCCTTGAATCAGGAGCTGATAATCCTGTAAGAGAGAGCTTCATGCACATCCCATAAATGTCAGACTACAAAGGTGTTTTTGACTTTGTGGTTTATAACAAGTAATGGGTAACACGGTGAAGAATAGAAATTCCTGAACATTTCACAGGGCCTAACCTGTACATTGAAGCAGAGGCAATCAAGCAGACAGAATGAAAAGATATTATGTGGTTCAAAATCAGGACAGGTGTGTATTAGGGTTGGAGGAAGACTCCTTACCTACCTACGCTATCTAATGAGACAGTTACCTAATGTGGTGTCAACCTGAGGCTCTAAGAGTGAAGAGGTGGAGGTGAGTCTGTCAACCAGGTGGAAGTGCGATGACATTTGGAGGTGCTCCAGAGAGACAGAGTTCACTCAAGGTGGGGCACACACTCTCAGCTACACATTCCTGTTGACATGTCACGTGGAGCTATGCAGATGGGGCCAGAGCCCTGGAGGTGGAGGAATCACGTGGAGACCCACGCCAGTGCTCAGATGCTTCCACCACCCCTGAGTCCACAAGACTTTGTGTGATCTTCCTGCATTTGGCATTGTTGCATGTGTTACATGCATCCAAAGAGGAATTTAGATAGGTCTGGGACATCGGAGTGAATATCGAACTTACGGACTTGATCTGGACTGGGCTGGGCTGTTTTCTTAACATACGATCGCTCTTTGACATAGAGCTCTCTCTTAGACATGAGTATCAAAGAATTTGTTTGAGTCAACCTGGACTAACAGATACAGTTAATGCAACCCAGCTCCGCTGAAAGCCAAGAGGACTTACAGTGCTTAACTGATGAAGGACAGGAGGCTGCGTGGACAGAAAGGAAGCAAAGATCCTCCAGCTGGACCAGTCAGCAACATCATCAGGAACGGAGGGAGGAGAGCGGGGTTGTCAAGGATTCTATTTCACTTGGATCCACAACCAGTAGTCCTGGAGGCTGCAGCCAGGAAAGCCAATGACGTCATGTCTTTGGGCAAATCTCCTGCAAAAGACCCACTAAAGGGCAAAGGCAGGCAGCACTGGGGAGCCAACTGTCCCAAGCCACGGTATTTCCTTCTGCCTCACATGCACGTGGGAGCGGGACGGTGAATGAGCCTGTAGAATGGATGCGCTTGAATGGTGGTATTGGGGAAGAATATCAAGTATAACAGGGACGGCCAGAAGAATGAACTCATCTGTCTGGGAAGAAGGACACTGAGATGTCCCTTCGAAGCAGAGGGCCAATACCTTTCCTCCTGTACTTCAGGCCTGCTGTTAGGAGGGACCCAGGAGGAGACCGCAGAGCAGCGGTTCTCAACCTGTGGGTCGTGACCCGTCTGGGGGTTGAAAGACCCTTTCACAGGGGTCGCCCGATTCATCACAGTAGCGAAATGAAAGTGATGAAGTAGCAGTGAAAATACTTGTATGGCTGGGGGGTTCCCACCACCTGAGGAACGGTATGGAAGGCAGAGAACCACTGCCCCAGGGGCTAATAACAGTGAAAGGGAGAAGAGCCTCGAGGAGATGGTTTGACATGGGGTCCAACAACGAGGACACCAGGACAGCAGAACCATGCGGGGGTTCTGTCCTGCTGTCCGGAAGGGCGCTGAGTCAGACTGACCCGGAGGCACCTCCCAGCGCTCCTAGGATGACCCTTCAGGAGAAAGGAAAAGCAGAACGATGCGTTCCAATTATAGCGATGCGTTCCAATTGTTCTGCCCGGCGGCCGCCCACAGTTTCCCGACTTCCAATTTAATAACGTGTTCCTGGTCTAGTTTCAGAATAAAACACACAAAAACCAATGGGGCACCTATTCTAGTGGAGAGGGCGATAATTCAGACTCTCCTGGAATTATCCATCTTCGGGACAGCCCTGCAGAGCCACTTTCACATGCCTCACGCTTTCATCCGTCCTCCGTGGCCCGTTCAGTTATTCAGCTCCTATCCAGGAAGGAAAATGGTTGCTTTGGACAAAGCACATGGAACGCTACCCAAGGTTTTAAAGTTTGGCTTCCTTTTCTTTCTGTGGCATTGGCCTTTTGCAGAGGTGCTTACGCACCAGGCAAGGTAAGCACGGGTTTGCTTGTGTTTCCTTAAACAGTTTCATATGGGTTTCATAGCAAGCCCATGCCCACCTTACATTCTGGCCACCCTGTCCCGGCTGGGTGGGGTGGGGGGAGTGGGTGAGAGACTGGAAAAGAGGCTTTGATCCTGTATAGAGGGGGTCCTTTTGAGGCATGGGAGACAGACATATGCTGGTTATACTTACAAGAGACTGATGGGGGGAGGGGTGGCATGAAATGTTCACTAGAGTGGTATAGTAAGCACAAGTGAGTCCATGCTTACCATGTTATCATCTGCCACTGGGCCTTCAGCATGATGCATCCTCCCTTTCCAAGGGCAGGGTGGCGGTGTTGGGGGAAGCCAGTGCCCAGGGGACCACATAATCACAGCACTCGTAGCCCATGTCCCCACTGGGCCTCGTAGTTACCTGAATCTGGGTTCCAGGTGAACTCAAGTCCACATGCATAGAACTTGTTTGTTTCGGCGATGTAGTCTGGCACCTGGCAGAAGGGCATCACATGCATTGCACAGGGGTGAGTTCTTTTCCCAACGTGCTGACCTCACTTGGCACGTGACCCTAGAACTTAGAGCATGCCTGTACACTCTTTTAGTATCTGTCTGTGAACAGGAAGGGACCAGTCCATCTCGCTGCCTTTAAAAACACTGCCCGATGATCTGTCTGCTCAGAAAGTCTTCCCAGCCTGTTCTGCTTCTAAAGAGGGCCTTTATGTTTCTAAGAGGAAGCAGGAAGTTAAAATTCCAAGGAATGCCTGCTAGGCGTCCTCACTTAGGCTCAAGAAGAAGCAGGTAAAGCTGTCATCTTACTCAGGGGTCAAGCCAAGTTATAGAAGTCATTCCTTTAAATTCGTTGCTTGGCTTGGCGGGTGGATATGGCTTGCTTCAAAAGTCGGGGTGATCGTTAAGACAGGGAAGAGATTTACTGACTATATTTCACCCTGTGGAAAGGGGAAATGGGCAGTGGCTGTACCTTATGCCAATCAGGATGCTGATCTGAATGGAAAGGTTTACAGGGAGCAGCCATTTATCATTCCAAAGAGGTCCCCCATCTCCAGTGGTGATTCCCAAGACCTAACGGTCCCTCGTCAATTTCTCCTACTAAAAACACTGGGTCCGTCCTCTCCATGCAGAAGGGCTTCCTTGTGTAGTTAGTAAAGAAAATCAACATATAGAAAACTTAAACGAAGGTCTTGACCCGACTTCACAATCAGATCCCTGTAGAACTCCCATCACCCGCCCCACCCAAGACTTAGGTCCTTAGAAACCCCATAAGCCTAAAATGGAACCCCTCTCCGAGAACAACGTTCAGCCAACACGAGGCAGACTGAGAGAGGGAGTTTTATTTATTTTTTTGGGGGGGTGGACATCACTGCCCTGTGGTGGTTGTGGGAGCTACCCAGCGCTGCGCTCCTCAGAGCAGCCGCTGGATTTGAACCGCCAAGCCCACAGGCCACAGTTGCCCACTCAACCACCTACGCCACCGGGGGCTCAGCCTGAGAAAGTGAGTTTTAATGGCAGGGAGGACTGGACTTCTTGTGCGACCAATCACATGAGCGCAGGCAGATAGCAGAATGGATGGACAGGAGTCCAGGATGGGGAGGGGGCAGAGGAGGGTGGGGACGAGAAAGGGCGCTGTCCCATGGAGGGGCTGCAGGCCATCTCCCAGACACAAAACGGGCTTCACACCTCCCGGCCGGAAAACAAATCTACCCCATAAACCCCATTTCCAACCCAAAGTAGGACAAAAAACGAGGCCTCGCGGCTGCTTTCAAGAATGCTTTATTTACTACATCCCCCGAATGCGCTGTAAATGGAGCAAGGGCAAAATGAACGTAAAATCTCTTCCAACACAAAGCATGTAAAAGATAAGACCTAAACTACGAGCTTGTTGGAAAACAGAACATTACAACTTTCCTTAAGATTTAAAGTTTGTTCTTAACCCTAAAAAACACAAAAAAAGTTCACATTTCAAGTGATAAACTTACCTCTGTAGTGTGTGTGTGTGTGTGTGTGTGTGTGTGTGTGAAGTGGTTCTGAAACAGTAGGAGCAGGCAGACCTGGGGGAGGCTCACTGACCCACCAACAAGGGGGGAGCTGGCTATGTTCCCAATGCTCATCTCTAAGGGGGCTGCCATGTTGCTTCTGTGTGCCCCCCCACCTACCAATTTCTCCTTTTTTTTTTTTTTTGGCAAATGGTTTACAAGCACATGTAAAATACAGTAAGAAGAGCGGGCTGGGCTCTCGTGTTTGCAGTCACCCCCCCACCCCCCAGGAGGGCACGTCTGCATTCATTCCAACTCAGCTGAGTCCAGGGGCCAATCCTGGAAACCTTGCACAGGGACTTCTTTTATGTCATTGAAGAATGGGGGGAAGGAATGTGAGGAATGTTTAAAGGCCTCATGAGGCACGCAGTACATCTTATAAAACAGTTCAATAAATATTGCTTATATATATATTTATATATATAAAAAAATTCATCCCACCCCAAGATGGGCAGGTGGGGTGGGAGTGGTAAGACATGTGGGAATCTCTTAATTTAAATTGTCAAACAACACTAAAATATTGGCTAAGGACATGACCCTCTTGATGATCCACAACTAAGAATTTCCGCCATCGGCCCTCCCAAAACGAAACACCAATGGATCTCTGACATAAAAATATAGTTGTATACGCACTACCTATTGCACAACTCATTTCCTTAACAGAGCCTTCTAAACAAACAAACAAACCCCGAGATGCTGCAATCTGAAAGGAGATGGCAACTTTTAATGCTTTACTGTATTTTACATTCACTCCGCTACACGCAAGTCTTTCAAGCAGGCTGCCACATGGGCTGTACATTGACTTCCTAATAAAACAAGCTTTTTTTTTTTTTGCTTTTTTTTTTAAATGACAGCAAAAAATGGTTTCATGATATTTGCGCTGCATGACAGACCTTGAACGGCTGTGACAGAAAGACCAAAAAAAAAAAAAAAAAAAAAAAAAAAAAAAAAAAACCAAAAACCAAAAAACATGGCATTGAGAAGATATTTACAAAGGACCTTTACCTCCCACAGGCCTCTCCTCCCCTTAGGCGGGCACACCTGTCAGGTGCAAGACACAGAGGAGGGCGGTGCCAATCAACATAATGTTGCCAAGAGCCCTAAGGACCATAGACAGATTGTGTAGGCAACTATCAGCCAAGTCTTTTTTCTGGGGGGGAGGTCTTGGTTACAATGTACATTCACTGTCCCTACAACTCATATTTTAGAAACAAAATAAAATATAGGCAGAGTCTCCCATCAGACCACGCAAGAGCTATGCAGCGTTGTCTCATGCCAGCTATTCAAGCCCTGTGCTTACATGTAGGCTGCTATTGCCACAGCACCTGTAGGAGAGACCCCCTTGCCAACCCAAACACAAGGAAAGAAACAAAACCAACCCAACACCCCCACCCCAGGAAGAAGTATCGAAGTCATCTTTTTCCCTCTATCGGAGTATTTCAACCTTCCTAGGCTTGTCAAACATCAGAGTTGGCTCACGGGGTGAAGGTGGGTGGGAGGGGGGAGCCGATGACAAAGGGCCAGCTGCAAGGATCAAGCGCAGGGGGCCCCGGGGAGTGGTGGCAGGTCCAGGTCTTCCAGTGTTTGAACTCAAGAGGATCTGACAAGTCTGTTCTTCTTCACATCTTGACTTCAGGAGAGATTGAGCGCTGATGGTCTTTTTTTTTTTTTTTTTTTAAAAGAGCCACCGTGAACCACGCCTGCCCAGTGGTTAACCCCCTCGATCCTCAAAGCCAGCAGAAATGCACAGGTTCAGACTCATTTTCAAAATTGCACTTTCCAGTATAACTTTTAAAAATAACTCTCTATGTCGTTGTTTTAAAGCACTATTGGTTTGCATCTTTAAATATGGGATATATTTCTCCGAGTAGTTCCCTAGCTGCTCAAGTGTGCTTTTTCATATAAAGTTGATACATTATCCAAGGTACTACAAAATAGAAATCTCTGGAGTGCAGAAGTTTAAGAAAATAACCTTCATACTGAAAATATATCCTCAAAACAACAAATCTATATAAATGCACTACAGTATATAAACTTTTTTTTTTTTTAAGAGATGGTATTTAAGGCACAAACCACTCAAGTCTCTTAGAAATGTATGAACACAGGCCTGCTACTTTTTAAACGGTCTTTAAAAACCAAAAAAAAAAAAAAACCCAAAGAACTTCACGTATATAAAACATCTCTGTATGACAACTGATCACATTGTGCACTTTCCGTCGGGTCCGGCTGCGGGCTGACCCAGCAGGGTCTGTCTTTCTTCATAAATAGTAAAGCATTCCTTCAGTAGCGTCCTGGTGGCTTGTCCTCGCCCTGCTCACAGGCTCAGTATGTCTGGTAGACGTCGTGAATGGGAACCTGAATTGTAGCAGCGGGGAAAGCCTGAGGTATGTAGCCCGCGTAGCCTCCATAGACAGCCGCCGTGGCCGCCGCGTTCTTCTGTAGTGTGGCGATGGTGGCTGTGGCCGGAGCAGCAGCAAATGGGACATAACTGGCACCGTAGATCCCAGCTGTGGGAATTCTCTGAATGTTTGGGGCCACCGTGTATACTGGAGTTATGGGGCGGCCCTGAAGTGAGAGAGAGAGAGAGAGAGAGAGAGAGAGAGAGAGAGAGAGAGAGAGTGAGAGAAATGAAGGGTCTTTAGTAAATGCACGTTAAGCAGCCGCCTTAGCCAATCTTTCAAAAGGTACAGGTGGCGCCCAGCTCTCCGCACAGGTTTCTGATGGGCGAGCAGACAGCCAGCTATGCTGTCGGTGGCTGCTTTGTGACCACCCTGGGCCCAGCAGAATGATCCACCGTGGATCAGACTGTTGTAATGCGTGGGTTTTTCCCCACCGAAAACTTGTGTTTTGCAAGTGGGTGGCCAGACTGTTCCTGGTGGCCCATCCTTGGGCCTGGGAGCTCGGCTGAAACTTGTTCAGCATCAGAGCGAACCACAAGTGATCATGACCCTGGCTGCAGGCGAGGAGCTGGACCAGAGGGGCTGCGTGCAAAGGGAGGGCTCGACCAAGGACACCTGAGGTCCCTAATGCAGGAACGGGTTGTGGGGAATTGCTATCTTCAAAACACTCCAAACTAGGGCTGAGCCCTGGCGGTGTAGTGGTTGTGTGCAGGACTGCAGCCCACTAAGTTGGCGGTTCAAATCCAGCAGCAGCTCTCCCAGAGCAAGGCTGGGCCTCCTACTCCCACCAGAGGGCAGTGACTTTCCCGCCTCCCCTCCCCCGGCCAAAAAAAAAAAAAAAAAGACACTCCAAGCTGCCTTGAATCCAATGATAAAGCCTTGGTGAGTGAGTGGGAGGACTGGGGTTCAGAGGCTGCACCGACAGACTGCCATTTCCTCCCCAGCATTCCGCTGGAGAACCTGCAGGTCTGTGGATCTCACAGGGACCGACACGTCCCGCAGCACAGGCCAGCTGCATGGACTCAGACTCAACGGATAGCCCCGAGACCTGCTTCAAGGCAGGAGGCAAGTGGGCGGTGCCAACTTCATGGAACCGGGAGGGTCAGTGCTCCTTAGCGGCAAGGAAGGGGAGACTTTGTCTCACGTACTTTGGCCATGTTGTCAGGAGAGACACGTCTCTGGAGAAGGACACTGTGCTTGGGAAAGTGGAGAGGCAGTGAAAAAGAGGAAGACCCTCCCCAAAATGGACTCTCCCAGCGGCTACAACCATGGGCTAAGAAGGCACTGGCTGGGGCAGGGTCCTCTTCTGTAGTGCACAGGCAGGGTTGCTAAGGGGTGGCACCTAGCAACATAGAGGGGCAGTTCAGTGAGGGGCTTTCTATTAACAACCCCCCCCCCCTTTTTTTGCCTATGTGACTGCTCAAACCATCTCCCATGTTAGATGTTTGAAAGTCCCCAAACTCATTGCTACCAAGTTCATTCCAACCCATAGCGACCCCGGCGGGCCCGTGAGAGCTGCCTCCATGGGTGTCTGTGCCTGTACATCTCAATGGAAGCAGAGTCTCACCTTCCTCCCAAGGGTAGCAGTGTAGTGTGTCACCCACCCGCCTCCAGCACTCTTTATGGAGACAAGGCCCCACCTATGAAATGTGGGTCACCGTGGAAGGTGACGGCAGGAACCCACTCACTTGCAGGGTCAGAAAGAGTGTCTCCCACGCGGGGGCCTTGGAGCAGGGTTTCAGAGGATGAGGACGGGTGGAGGACGGAGAGGCAACGTAAAGCGCAGACGGTCACCCTGAGCTCTGTGGAACCCCGTGCCCTTCCTTCCCCCTCCTCCTCCTCCTCCTCCTCCTCCAACACTCAAGGTCCTGCCTTCAGAACAAACCAGAGCAGGACAGGAAGACCATGATGGCTCGGCATTTCCAGAAGCGTCTGCCAAGAAGCAAGTGCAGCGGGCTGCTTCCTGGTGGAGGGGTGTTTAGGTCAGTGTGTACGTCATACACTATCTGATGAGCCTCGCATACCACAGAGGACTCCAGAGTAAAAACTCCTGTGGTTGCTATAATTTAATAAAGCGAATTCATTCTCCCTGGACGTGAATGAGCCCGAGTGAAGCTCCTGGGTAAAGTGTAGGGATTGCTAACAACAAGGTTAACAGTTCAAAGCCTCCAGCCGGCTGCTCCCCGGGAGAAGGAAGACTATCTGCTTCCATGAAGATTTATGGCATAGGTTCCCAAACTTGCTTGGCCTCCTGCCCCCTTATCAGGGAAAAAAGAAAATTACTCAGTGTCCCCCCAGCAAAGTGAAACATTTGTAGGATAGCCCATAATCCAGGATAAAGTGTAGGTATCTGCTTCTGCAGCTGGATACACTCCCACCCTTGTATTGTCTTTGTGTTCCCACAGGGGGCAGCATCACTCACTCTGGGGATCACTAGCCTAAAGAGTACTATCTCCAACTGTAATCAAAATAATAATGACACTACATGTAATAACACTAACTACCTGAGAGTTAATTATGACATCATTGAATCAGCCCAACCACCTGCGAGGGCACCATCACGAGGCTATGGAGAAGTCACAGTGGCAGAGGGTGACGCAGCACACAAGGACTGGCAGCCACGCGACCGCCTTTCCTACAACACTGTGAATCAGAGCCCAGTGGCAGCCGTGACAACCAAGAGGAGAAACTGGAAAACGGGAAGACACAGACAACCTGTTCCAGCCAACTCAGGGCAGCCGCATGTGCCACAATGCAGACCAGCTCCTGGGCTGTTCTGGGCTGTTTACAAAAGTAGATTGCCAGGCCTCTCTTCTGTGGCACTGCCAGGTAGATCTGAGCTGCCAGCCTTCAGGCGCATAAAAAAAAAAAATCAAACTCATGGCCATCAAGTCGACGTCACATCGTGGCAGCCTGATAGAGCAGGGCAGTACTGCCCCTGTGAGCTTTCAAACTCGTTATAGATTTAGAAAGTCTCGTCTTCCTCTCTTGGAGTGCTGGGTGGCTTTGAACTACTGATCTTGCAGTCAGCAGACCAACTCGTGGTCATTATGCTACCAGGGGTCCTGGCTAACAGGTGAAGACAAACTGTTGGTGCCACCCAAAGACTCCATCCAGGTGTAGGACCATATGCGATTGTGGAAGATTAGGACACGGGCAGACGTCTGATGACACCAAGGGACGGTGGTATCTGAAAGAAGCTTTTCCACATGCTACGGCCCAAACACCTGTGCTCAGGTTGCCTGTGTGCCTTAACTTCCTGGGGCTGGTGGATGGTAAAGTAGGTACAAAAACAGAGAGAGGTCTGGGTGCGCCAGTTAGTTGCCTTAATAAGCCCATATGATTTTAGAAGTATAAATACTTGGTAAAAAAGACACCTACTATCGCACTAAGGGCAAGTAACGACTACTACTAACTGACTCTGTCCTAAGCTCTACGCTCTGTCCTAACTGACAATACGCTCGAGAGACAAAAACCAAGCAGGCAAAACCAAGTGCTGCGTGAACCTCGAGGCTCTACCATGGCCAAGGAGCCGTCGTGGTGCAGAGAACAGGTGCTCAGGTGCTCACGGGAGGCTTGAAGCCCCCAGGGGTCAGCATCCATGATGATCTCCAGTCTTGGAAACACTTCTGTCTCCTAAGGTCCGTGAGATGGACAGTCAACTCAACAACCAAGGGTCTAATTTGACTCGGGTTCTCTCTCCTCTGCACCGACGATACAGATGGATCTAAAGGACAGCCCTGGACGTGGGGGAGCTTTGGTTGGACCCAGGGGCGAGTAAAGGAGAAGGACCACGTGCCAAATCACAGAGGTGATGAGAAGCACAGGACGAGAACGCATAAGTCACTGCATCACCGGGGTCCTCAGGCAGTGGTGGTATCAAAAAATGTTCTCTTTTCTGTCGTGCTTTTTTTTTTTTTTTTTTAAGCCCAACACTTCAGTTCTGGCCGACAGCTGGGCACACAGATTTTCCGGAATGCTTAGTGCTTGTGGCCTGACCAAGCAGAGGCTGTGCCTCATACGTCACCCATCACCTGGGCGATGGCAAGAGCCTTACCTGGAAAGGTGGTGGCGTGGACACAGTAGGAATGACGGCGGCGGCAGCGGCAGCAGCGGCGGCGGCGGCGGCTGCGGGGTCAGGCTGCACAGCGATGGGGCTGATCATGTGCTCCATGGGGTGGATTTTACCGTCCTCCATCATTTTAGGCGTGGGAGCGGCCTGAAACATGGAATACTGGGCCCCGATGGCAGGGATGGCCACTGCGAGAGAAGCGAGAGGGAACGAAGCCAAACAAAACATGTCAGCCACTGACCGAGACCAGTCATCGCCTCTCCACATCCTTCAAGACTGTGTGCACCCAGCCTCGGCACCTGGTGCTACCCACAGCAGGCTTGGAGAAGAGGGGGCCTGGGAACTCACTCAGGAGTTTGAAGAGGAGCCACCCGAGTGTGGAGCCACCCGTTAGGGCAGTATGAAAGGGGGTGGGGGCTGAGGTGTCCTGGAGCAGGACTGGGGAGTGACCGCCCTTGAACCAAGTCCTACAACCCAAACCTCACCCACTGACTGGTAGCCCCACAGGACAGAGTAGAACTGTCCCCGTGAGTTTCTGCGACTGCCACTCTTTCTGGAGTAGAAAGCCCCATCTTTTTTTTTCCTGAGGGCTGCCTGGTGGCTTTGAAGCGCTGACCTTGTGGTCCAACGTCAGAGCTCTGTGTAAGGCCTGCAAAATCATCAAGAACAGTGCCTCAAGATCATCAACATCATGTGCCTCACCAAATAGGTTTTTTGCCCCCAGCCGCATTAAAAGCAAAGCTCGCTGCCAAGGAGCTGATGCTGACTGGAAGTGGTCTCAAACCAGCTTGAACAGTGCCTGTGAGTGCCTGGGACTGGAGCTCTGGACAGGAGGAGACAGCTCCTCGGCTGGGACTTGCAAACTGCTAGCTTGTGGTTAGCAGCCCAAAGGATAACCAGCCATTCTCCACAACGAATTAGCCATCATGTTAGGGGTGGATTAATCAAACATTTGGCCAAGTGTAACAGGCTAAATGCTACGTCTGATCAGGGGCATGAGGGCCCACAAGTATGACAGTGAGCCCGCTTCCTCTCTCCCTGTCACCCCCTCTCCCAGGTAGCTGCTTCTCCCTCCTTCTTGCCCCTTTTGAAGAAGCAGGTGGGTGGAAGGTACCACTAGAAGGATGTGTACACCTTCCAGCTTTCCCCCACCCCCACCCCCAGCCCAGATTTCAAACTTACGGGTACAAAATACATCATTGACAAGGAAAAAGCCCCCAATTTCCTGACACCTAGGTTTATGAGGAAAGCAGTTAGAGAGGCTTGGGCGTGGGGCTTGCCATTTCAAAGATGTTTCCGAGAGAAAAGTCCAGAGGATGATTGATTTCAACCCCAGATTTGAGCAGATAGCAGTTATTCAGAGTCAATGGACCGTAGAGAGAAGGAATGAGGGGAAAAAAGATGATAGTCTTCCAGATTTGGGGGCGTTTGCAGTCTAGTGCGTGTGTAGAACAGAGAAGCAAGAAGATGAAATGTAGGCCCAAGCATTCTTCCCGTTATGTTTCCTTCCCAAACTGTGGGTAGAGCTCACCGAATCACAACTGACTTGATCTAAGATAAAGGACAAATGACTATAAACCACTCAATAGAAAACCGTAACGACAGCTTTTACAAGCCTTTCCAACAATAAATTCCACGAGTTTTGTGCTCTACTTCATGACTTGTCTTGCTGTCTTTTCCTAAGAGATCCTGGTCTGATGTTCTGGATGATTGGAACTACCTGCCAGAAGTGGTGGGATTTAGGGACTTTAGCTACAGAGGATGGGACTAAGTAAACTCTGGATAGTTCTGGCACCCGCCCATTGGAATTTCTCCTTCTAAGCCCCAGGACAGGATTTAACATGGCTAAAAATTGTCCGATAGTTTTGTTTTTTTTCTCTAGTTAAACCTTAAACCATAGCAATTTGCCAATAGGAGTCTTTCCCTGAAAGTCAAAGTTACGACTCCTGTCTCCCGGCTGGATTTGGAAAAAGGCTGGTAGAGGAACGAAGCACATTTCCAGTGCTTAGAGAGCCAGAGGGGCTGATACCAAAAAGCCAGTTTATGGAGTCACTTTAACAGAAGGAATTCCAGAGGCAGAAAATATTTTCGTTGTGTTCTTCTTAAAGGAAGCTGCACTGGGACAATGCCTGTGAGTCTTAGGAGGCCAATGCAAATTTGCATTTTGGAGTTAGAACACTTTTAAAAAAATCTAGCCAAACTCACTCTCTGCCATCAAGACGATGCTGACTTTTAGCAGACCCAAGGCAGAGATGAACTGGCCCTGTGAGTTTCTGAGACTAACTCTTTAGGCGAGCGGAAAGCCTCCTCCTTGTTGCCAGTGGTTTTGAACTGCCGACCTTGTGATTAGCAGCCCGACTCTTAACCACTCTGCCACCAAGGCCCCTATGCTAGCCAAAGGGGTGTGCACTCCTCCACCAGGAGAAGAGCAGGATTAGCTGAGCTCTGAGCTGAGAATTTGTTCAGAAAGCTCTTCAAATCTATTGTTGGTGCATCCAGGAAGATGCGTGGAGGCCTCTAACTCCAGCTGATCCGTGTGTGTGTATGTATGTGTGTGAGAGTACACCCAGCTTATGCTGGACTCGTTCAGTCCCTTGCACGGTAACCTGATTTACGTGGGCACCCGCGACACTGGAAACGATTGGTGGTGGCCCGGGGGGGGGCCCAAAGCCCACGGCTTCAATCCCGTAGCTGTAGCCCAGCAAGAGAAAGCAGGCTCCCTCCACTCCCTCGCCTTTTCAATGGCGAACATCACAGCTCATGTGATTGGCTCCTTGCGGGAAACGAGGGCCTTTCCCAACACCGCAACGGGGGCGTTGGAAACAGGCCCGAGTAAGGAAAGGCTGAAGAGCCTGGGTGAGCACGTGGTTGCGTGCTCGGCTGCTCAGGTGCAAAGCCAAGGAAACACATCTGCTCCCTTAAAAGCTTACAGCCTAGACGTCTGAGGGGGCCGTTCTACTGTCACTGTCCATCGGCATTTATGCTTTGGCATCAACGAGGAAAAGCGTCTATTCTTCCATCTCCTCTCCCCCACCAACCTTGCCTAACTCAGCCACAGAGGAGCAAGCTAAGAGCGGAGGGTGGCTCCCTATGCAACCCCCTGGAAAGCTTGATGTCCTGAAGTTCCAGGTAGACCGCCCAGGTGGTCCCCTTCCTGGTCTAGTCTCTGAAAGCCCCAGGCAAGAGAGACCCCCATGCCCAAGGTAGGCTTGGCTGACTGCAGCGAGGGGGTGGGGGTGGGGGAGGGGAGAGGGTGAGGCTGGACAGATGCCCCCTCCTTCTGGTTTATACTGACCTGCACCAGGCTTAATGGCAACGGGATTGACGGCAGAGAGCTCCAAATTGGGTACGAGCTCATATCCTTTTTCTTGCTGCTTTCCTTTCCCTTCATGATATCGGCTATAGATACCACGGCCAGCAGAATATCCCCCGAGGTAAGAACCCCTGGGCCCCGGGGCTCTGTTGCCAGCTGCACCTCGCCCTCGGCCTCTTACGCTGCCTGCTTACAATAACAACACAAAACATGATGAGCGACCCAAAGTGACGGCACAGGCAGGCAGAGCGCCCCTCAAGGTTCCTGGCGGTGAGTGGTCTGCCTGGGTTCAAGATGCACGTGGGTTACAACTGCCCTCCCAGGAGCTGGGAGAGGGACCTCCCCTGCTCAGTGCAAACGGTGACCTTGGGGGCAGAGAGGGGTGGTTGCAATTCTTTTTGTGTGTGTGGGTATCACTGCCCCCCTGGTGGGAGTAGGAGCCTTGATCCTGGAGAGCTGCTGCTGGGTTTGAACCGCCAACCCTGTGGGCCACAGTTCCGCACTCAACCACTACGCCACCGGGGCTCAGCCCAGATGATTATAATTCTAACTGCAGCAGAGGAAATCATTTTGGACGGTACAGATGTTAGATGGGGGCGGGGACCTGTGACTCCACCTTCTCCATATTAAGCCGGAGGAAGCCCATCAGGAGGTGACAGGGACACCACGAGCGTCAGAGGCCAGCACCTCCGTGTGCTGTTTTCCACCGACTCGCTTCCTGTCATTGTATCCTCCCACCGAGACTCCCAGGGACCCCACAGGGCGGAGTAGAACTGCCTCTGGTTGGGTTTCTGAGACTGTACATCTTGGCAGGAGTGGAAAGTCTCTTTTCGTCTGAGGAGCTGCTGGGTGGGTTAGAACTGCTCAACTTGAGGTCGGCAGCCCAACCTCAAACCCCCTCTGCCACCAGGGGTCCTTCACACTACCTGAACACCCCAGTGTTCTTCTAACCACACTGCAGCAAGTATCGCCCTCCACCTTCGAAATTTTTCAAGACTTAATTTTCCAGAGCAGGCTTTGTAATCAAAAGTCCCAAGAGATTTGCAGGCTAGCCCCCAATCAGGTAGGTCCTGGGGAAGGGGAGGAAGGGGTGGTGAAGGGAGGCAAGAAGAGTTTCCACATACCCGCAGGATGTTACTGCTCAACCTTTGGAAAGGAATGAATGCCCAGGATTTCTCTAAACGCCACTCCTCACGGGTGGGCACAGGAGGGGACCCCGGGACCCCAAGGGAAGGACTGAAGTGGAAGCTACAACACCCCCAGGGCCGCCTGCCTGGTAGACCCTCGCCCGTTGTCACGGGGCCCCACTAACCTTTCACGAAGTACTCCCTGTTGGGCCCGATGAGCGCGTTGTAAGGGTAGCCGTAATAGGCCAGCGCGTAGGGGTCGCAGGAGTACACGTAGCTGGGCGGCTGCACGGCCGCCTCGACCACGCTGCCGCCGGCGGCGCCGCCCTTGGCCGCCTTCTGGTAGCGGGAGTACTGCTCCTTGTCCACGGGCTTGGCCAGCGTCACCTCGAGGCAGGAGCCCTCCAGCTCAGTGCCGTTGAGGTTGTTCATGGCGTGCACGGCGTCCTCGCGGCTGGTGAAGTGCACGAAGGCGTAGTCGCGGATCTTCTTGACGCGCTCCACGCAGCCCGGGTTGAACTGGCCGAAGTTCTTCTTGATGGTGTCCTCCGTGGTCTCGATCATCAGGTTCCGCACGTAGAGGATCTTCACCGTCTCCATGACGTCCTCGTCCACGTCGATCTCGGGCTCGGCCCAGTCCACGGCGATCTGGTGGCCCCAGAGCTGGATGCGGCCGGGCATGAGCTTGCGGCGCGCCATGGCTGCGGCGCGGTGGCTCTCGTACTCCACGAAGGCGAAGCCGCGGTTCTTCATCTTGTCGGCCGCGCTGGCGTAGACGATCACGTCGAGCACGCCCTCGGTGACCTTGGCGATCTCCTCCAGGATCTCCTCGCGCTTCTTCATCTTGGGGATGCCGCCGATGAAGAGCCGGCAGTTGTCCACGCTGCAGCACACGCCGAGCAGGCGGCCCGGGCGGATCTCGTAGTTGTTGAGCTCGCGCACGGCGCGCTTGGCTTCGTGCTTGTGGCAGTACATGACGAAGGCGTAGCCGCGGTTCTTGCCGTCGAAGTCCATCATCAGGCGCAGCTCGTAGATGCGGCCCACCGTCTCGAACACGGGCACCAGCTCGTCCTCGTACACGTCGCGCGGGATCTTGCCCACGAAGACTTCGCAGCCGCGCTGCGGGTGCGGCCCGTCCCAGCCGGGCGGGGGGCCGCCGTACTTGCGCTGCCCGTTCTCCTGCACCATGCTGTAGCCCGTGCGCTCCATCAGCGCCAGCAGCGCAGCCTCGTTGGGCGCACCCGCCACCCCCTCGGGCACCTTGGCCGGGGACGCGGCGGCCGAGTCGCTCATGGCTGCGGCGGAGTCCTCTGCGGTCATAATGTCAAAGGCATCCAGGGCTCGCGGACACCTGCGGGAGACAGAAGGGAAGGCGGTGGTCAGTGGTGCCGGGGTCCCTGTCGGGGGGCCACGGGAACACAGCTGCCAACCGGGGATAGGTCGTTTTGTGGCTGAAATGAGAGGCGTGGTGGAGGCAGGCTCTGGGAGCGCAGCGGCTCCCAAAAAATCAAGTTGCTTTGCAGGAAAAACTAGACATGATGCTGGGATCGGAGAGTGGGGGAATCTCTATCTCTATTCATCTATCTGTCTATCGCTGTCCAAATACTTCTGCTTTGCCAGTCACCCCGACAGCTTTGTAGCTCGGAGAAGCTGCTGCAAGCGGAGGGAACCTGGCGCCTTTCTTGCGGCAGAGAGCAACCTCTATGGCTGAATTCCTGCACTGCAAACCTAGATGAATGCCCTCTTGGCCCCCTTTATTCTAGGGCAAGGACTACACTTTCCTTGTCTTTCTTTTTAAGACTGCCTTTTTCACCATAATAGAAGAATGCGTTTAGGGAGGGCTTTTCATAAAATCTCGGGCTGAGCCCCGGTGGCGTAGTGATTATGCGCGGGGCTGCGGCCCATTGGGCTGGCGGATCAAATCCAGCAGCAGCTCTCCATGAGCAAGGCCGGGTCTCCTACTCCCACCAGAGGGCAGTGATCCCCCCCCCCCAAAAAAAAATGAAACAACAATAAAAAACACAACAACAACAAAATAAAATCTCGGTGATGTTCTTGATATTAGGGCAATAACACACACACACACACGTGATAGGTCTGGCAGGGGTTGGCTAGAATTAATGCTATCCCTCACAACCATTTAAACATTTGAGAGCCACGAATATATTTTTATAAACATAATCACCATTATTTAAATAATAGCCTTTCATGTGTTTTTTTTTTCCAGTTTTAATTCAGAACCCCTTGTCTCTACTAAATGAGTGGCAGTTTGGGGACCCAAGGCAACAGCAATAAAGAAAACAAAAGACAACACTTCACAGAAGACATAGTTGAAGTACTGAGCTAAGAGTGGTATGTCTACCTTTTACGATGTTGTTCAGGTAAAATTGTTGGTATGAACCTTAACGAAGATTATCACAGAGCTGGAATCAGGCCACAGAGGAGATTACCTTCAAGCAATGACATCTGAGAAACAATGAACTTCAAGGCTAAACCACACTCTTAAATTTCAGAGGACCCGACACCTGCACTTATCTCATTCCATCTTCTTAACTAACCTCAGCCTGTTGTAAACAGTATTATGGTTCCCAATTTGTCCATGGGCTTGGAGAGGCGAAACCATTCACACAGGAATCAGTTCACACTCGAGCTTGATTCTAAGGCCTCGGCTTCAGATTCCACGTTCCCTCAATCGTCTGTGATGATGGAAATGTTTGCCTGAGCTGTCTAATACTGTGGCTACTGAACACCTGAAATGTGGTCCAGAACGCCAAGGGACTAATTTTTATCTACTCTTCTCCAATAGGGATCTAGATAGCAACATATGTCTGGCAGCTATGGAGTGGGCAGTGCAGGTCTCAAGGCTGTTACGGGCACACATCTGGCACAGAACTCTCTAGAAACTATTCCAAATCATACCATTGTCAGCAAGAGCTACTTTACACACTCTGCTGTTGAATGAAAAGACTTTGGCTGGTCTTTTTTAAAAAAGAGGAATAGATTTTGTTGGGGGGGGGGATGTTAAGGCTATAAATAGTGTCAAGTATATTTTAAGGAAAAAATTTAAATGTCAACAGGCAACCATTCCAAATTCTTTGTACAAAGGTAACACTTAATCATTCGTCTTTTTTTCCTCCCCCTTTAGGTTGTGGTCTTGGTTTTGTGTGGTGGGGTAGGTGACTGGGAGAAGGTGGAACCAGACTTTTTAAAAAGGTACATGCATCTATTATAAGCATTCCTCAAGATTCTTCTCATTCTTGGTTAAAAACCTCAGGACTTGTAACTGCAGAAGATTTCACCCTTTAAGACAGAACCCAGGGCAGCCTTCATTTTAAAACACTTAACATAAGGACTACTAAAGAAACTTCCTAGGATAACTAAGGTGGGATGGAACATCTGAAGGAAAACAAAATCATACAGACACAAAAGAAATCTGAGATACACTGGCACAGGGATCTTGGCGAACACAGTGCCTGGGGTTCCTGCGCTTCAGTATAAAGAAGCAGGATGGCCACACTTCATCTCATATACTTTGGACCTGTGGGGTGGGGACTGGTCCCTGGAAAGAGCCATCATGCTTGGGGATGTGGAAAGGCAGTGAACACGCAGAAAGCCTGCGATAAGATGGATTGGCAAAGTGAGTGCAACAATGGGCTCAGGCGCGACCACAGTTGTGGGCTGGCACAGGACCAGGTGGCCTGGGGTTCTGTCGCACACGGGGTCTGTGCCCGTGAGAACAGATTCGATGACAGCACCTGACAACAATACAAACCAAAAAGCAGGGCGGTTTCAGCACCGAGCTTGTGGACTCTGGGATCACACTGCACGGTGTTGTGCGAATCACAGCTCTCGCACGACCTAGTTGTGCTGTCGAGGGCAGGGGGCTGAGCGGCTCCGTGTCTCAGCTTCCTCAAATCTAAAATGGGCACAATGGTGCCGGTATGAATCCCATGAAGTTGTTGAGAGGACTAAGAAAGTCATCCCTGGGTATTGCAAGCGGATGGTCCCAGGACCAACGTCTTCAAATGCTCAAGCCCATCATATAGGATGGCCCAGGACTGCATATAGCCTACACATAACTCCCTGTATACTTGACACCATCTCTCCCTTACTTCCAATGCCCAATGGAATATACATGCTATGTAAATGACACTTTGCTCCCTCAGCCTTGGAGGGATGGTTTTGACTCCTGCCATTGCTTTCAGCAGCCTTTTCTAAATGACTATTTTCTACAACAGTTGGGAATGGTTGGATGGGTGGATGTGGAACCTATGTAGGCTGAGGCCCAACAGGACAAAGAAAGTGCTCTGCACTGCGCCCAGGAAGTTGCCAGTGCAACTTCCCATGTAAATGTCTAGTGAAAACTTCAGACCAGTTATTTTCATTTAGAAGACACATTTCAAGGCCAACTTTTTCACTTCTTTAAAGAACATCTGCTTGAAGTGGCTTCCTTCTTTTTATTTTCTTGTCTTCAAAATTGTGAAAACTGACATAAAAAAAAATTTTACTCCCGCTAGTAAAATTTGAAAACAATACATTAGCTTCATTATCAGATTTGAACAAGAAGATCATGCCCCCTTTCCAAATAGAAGCTAAGGATAGATTCTTTTTTGCTTTGATTTTGTGTGTTTTTTTTTGGGGGGGGGGTGCATCACTGCCCTCTGGGTGGTCACGGGAGTATCCAGCGCTGCTTCTGAGAGTCACCGCTGGATTTGAACCGCCAAGCCCGCGGGCTGCAGTTCCGCACTCAACCACTTATGCCACCGGGGCTCAACCCGCTAAGGATAGATTCTTAAAAGGATCATTTGTACAGACGGGATTTTCTATCTGTGACATGAAAAGGAGCCCATAGAAAATTTAAGATTTCATACATCATACTAAGTAAGACACTGACTACTGTCCAAATGACTGAAGCTTACTGAATAATCTGCTTTGAAATCTGAAATTAGCTGAAGAAATATGAAATTATCTCGGTTTTCGTAATTGTGCTTTGAAGACACAATTTTATACTAAGGCTATGAGTCATTCCCATTTCTAAATAATTCCATTTCATCAAAAATTCTGTTTGCTTTCTGTTAGGGTTTTCTAAAGAAACAAAACCAAGACACTGATTTTAGGTAGGTAGGTAGATAGATGATAGATAGATAGACAGACAGACAGATAGATACAGCCTAAGAAGAATAGAGCTAATTAGTCCAAAAACAGTACAAATAGTTCAGTTCAAGTCACTTCCACGAGGCTGTTAATACACTAGTAGTCCTTTAACTCACAAGGGCTGCTGGGTGCAAGTCAAGGAAGCAGACAGCTGAGTCTTCTATAGAGCCTACAGGCAATCCGGTCACAGGGTAGGTCACCAACAGGGTTCCTATAGGTTAGCATTAGCTAACGTGACCTGGCACTGGCCGCTACTGGCAGGGATGACAGACTGAAGAGGCACGGTTTCACACTCATCATTAAAAAGGCCACTTGAAGGTCTACCCCGAAGTACATTTCAGGGATAGAATAATGTCCAGACACCAACAGAAACACCAGTTGTCAAAAACTACTATTCAAATTCATGCACTCAACCACAAATGCCACAGATGAAGACAATGATCATTTTTTTACACCGATTTCTGCAGCCTGAAATTGAATAAAACATGCCATGGTGACGTACTGCTAATTCCTGGGAACTACGCAAGCTGGCAAGAAACAAGGATCAACCGCTGGAAAACCATGGCCCTGGTGACAGAACTGACACAGACCTTCTGGGGGGAATTTTGCACAAACAATGACATTTATTTCAAATACCATTTTCCAACGGCATAAGCAGCCAGCATGTTCCTGAGCAGCGAGGTTGCCCAGATTTTGCCTCACAGATTTTGGTGATGTTATCAGGGGGAACCAGTTCCTGCAGGACATCTTGCTCAGAAAAGTAGAGGATCCCCAAGAAAGAGAGAGATCTCTGTGAGCAGACGGACTGTGTGCCTGTCACAATGGGCTCACGGACAACACCTGAGGCCTGTGCAGGCCCAGGTCGTGTTTGGTGTGGCTGTGCACAGGTTGGTCTGAGTCGGTATCAACCAGGCAGCACCCCAATGGCACCAGTGAGTACCCCTGACAGTCTGACTTTGAGTCCACATTATACGTGTGCACAAACCCATGACTCACAGTGACCTACCTAACAGAATGGCCCGGAAGGCTTTCCAAGGCTTAATCTTTCTGGAAGCCAAGTGTCACATCTTTCTTCCTGTTGAGAGTCTGGTGAGTTAGAACAACTTACTTTCTGGTTGGCAGTCAAGTGCTTCCCCAACACCCAGAAAGATGAACGTCACTGCCATCGAGTCGGTTCTGAAATGAATCTATCGGACAGAGTAGCACCGCCCCCGTGCGTTCTGACACTACGTTTGAGACTGACTCATCTTCTCTCCCTCAGAGCATCTGGTGGTTTCCAACTGACCTTGCGGTTACTGACCACCCCCCCCCCGCCCCCCCAGAACACTTCCCCATAGCTGGCCCCTAATGATTCTGCTCATAGGGCCACGGTGGGGAGTGAAGTGAATTGATACAGCGCCAAACGCTTCAGAACCGATCACAATGTAAGCCATCAATGTAAGGAGCGAGTGCTGGACCAGCTGTAGGACTCATACATTCACAGCAAATCAGGCACGAGGTCATCCCAGCCTACCCAAAACTAGTCCATTTGATAAGTTTGGGAATCCTGGTAGCGCCTCGGGTACTAGAATCTCCTAGATTCCATTCATCCTAGGTAAGGCAGTGGGAGTCTACTGGTGATGTGGTGTGGCCTGTTTCTCACCTAAGCCTTGGTCATCCCCATATGCAGAAATTCTTCCAGAAAGAGCCTGAAGAGACTTGTTGCATTGGATACAAAAAGTCCCATCACCCCTGTTAGAAGCCAAATCCCCTGAGGCAGGACCCTCCCAATACAGCCATCCACACATACAGACTAAAAAATAAGAAAGGGGATTGGGGGGAGAGAGAAGGACCACATTTCAGTCTTTGCAGAAGTCTGGAAACTTTAAACAAACATGGCTATGGTTAACAATCTATTTGGCACAAGTAATGTATTGACAGTTTGGAATATATAAAACAAGCAGAGAGATGTACACTCTGAAAAGCTGATGGAAAAATTCCAGTATCTTTTCACTCTACTTTCCCAAGAACTTTTTGAAATAAAGCAATCAAATGTGAACTAATTATCAGCCTGGATTTTGGGTGTGTTTTTTTTTGTTGTTGCTGTTGTTGTTTTCTATTTTCAGTTGTGTTTGAGCTTGGTACGTTAAAACTCTTCTGCTGTTGTATTTGAGCTTGTTAGTTTAAAACTCTTCTGTGTTACCTTGGATCAGAAATGGCTCAGTCCATTCTGACTAGTCGTAACCATGCATAAGGTTGCCGAAGCTGTCAATCTTTACCAGACAGGGGCAGACAGCCTCATCTTTTTCCTGTGGAGCCGCTGGTGGTTTTGAACAGCAGACCTGGATGTTGGAAACTATTCAGACTGCCAGGTGACCTTCAGTCCACAGCTTTCGGGTGTGTCTGTGCATGTGGGCATTCTGGAGATGAATATGCATCATGGAATCTTTGCATGAGTTCTATTTCCTGACCATTTGACAAATTGCATTTTGAAGATGGGGGGTTGGGGGGGTGGCAGGAGGCGAGGAATCCCGTGGCCATTTAGCCTACAGAGACTCATTACAACCCAATTGGACAGTGTTGTGGTCATGTGCTTGATGCCAATTTCATGATTGTTTCGAAGTCTAGGGGTGGAGTCTAGTCTGTTAATCAGGAGCTAGCCACTGAGTAGCCAATGAGGCCTCTGTGTGGGCATGGCTTTCTCCTGAGACTTCTGGGAAAGCTCGCAGTATTTCCCTCGTGGAGATGAGAGGCCATCTCCCCAGTTGTTGGGAGTCAGTCTCCGAGACGACGAACTACGGACAAGACAAGATGGCAGTGTCTCAGGAGCTGGAAGAGCCGGAGGAGAAGCCATGTGGCCTTGCCCTGATGGAACCAGACCTCTGAAGCTAGAGAAGCCATGTGGACACCCCTGCCAGCACCAGGACTCTGCACCCACTGGCCTGTGACTTTGTGAGTCACAAGGAGACATTATAGACTGGTACCGGGCATATGGGCTAATATCAGACTTATGACTTTGAACTGGACTGGGTTGGGATGCTTTCTCAGTGTTCCATTCCTATTGTATATAAATCTTACCCTTATGTCCATATGTGTGTTTATGAACTTGCTTCTTTAGTCTACCCGGACTAACACAGACAGTGAGCAGTTCTGACCCCTAGCATCCGTCTGCACCACAGAACGAAGCACTCGTGGTCCTCACAATGCCTGCAATGGTGAATCCCATTGCTCCGACCAAACTGGGCAGACCGCCACGTCTTTGTCCAGCAGGACATGGGTGGGCTCCAATCTCTATTGACTTTGTGGTTGGCGACTGACACTTCCCCCCTATCCCACCGGAGCGCCGTAGCATCTTCTGCAGTAACCAGGAGGTCTTCCACCACAGGGTTTCAGGATGTGTTTCTTCACGAGGCCAGTCTGTCTTTCGCCTGCAGTTAAATGTCGAGCTTAATGTTCCCAATTGATAACCATAACGCACCTGTCACTTCTTAAAGAGGACCTACCCGGAATGCACCATCATAAAAACACCATTGACCACGGTGGTGAAGAGCAAGAACTTTGGAGTCAATTCTCCAAGTTTAAGTCATAACCTGGCTTTTCACAAAATCTGCTCTTAGAGGCCAGCTTTGTCTCCTCCTCCTCTGTTCCCACGGGTCTGCCCCCAGAAGGGGGCTGGGCCTCAAGGACAAAATCAAGTGCTTGGCCTGGCCTGGCACATGCAACAAAACAAAACCACACTAACCACTGTTGGTCAGTGAATTGATTAAAATAGGCGCGCTTTCAGAGAGGTCCTTAGGATAACCTAATGTATATGCTCATGTATAAGCGGAGTTTTTCCAGCACATTTGCATGTGTGTGTGGACTTTCCCACAAGTTGGGAAGGAAAAGTCAAACATCAACTTCTGGAGGAAGTTGCTTGAGCACTGGTCTGACCCTGAGTTTATCTTACCTCCCTGGGCCATGCTATCCCCACCTGCCAGAGCAAACAGAAAGGGCACTCCCACCAGCAGGCAGGCCTCTGGCACCAGGGCCCATCTGCTTCTTGCGGTGCCGGAAGTGTAAAAGGAGACCCCTTCATCCATCACGGAGGTGGGCCAGACAGTCACCTGAAGCGGAGACTTTTTCCTATCTCATGACTGTTTTACGATCTGACCTTATGTTATTTGAAGGCCTGGCCGTTAAACACATAAAATTATTTTGGTCAGGTAAAAACATCCTTTTCACTAGGACTTGTAAGAAAAGCTGTAGGGACAGTCGGACGCTGACAATCTATGGAGTCCCTTCTGCCTCCCAGCCACCCTCTGCAGGAAGAGGGAACGTCCTCCCAGGTCTCCCGGTGGATTAAGCCCACTGTTGAAATCCACTTCACTGAGGGCTTCCTGGTGTTTGTTTCTCTGGCCTTCTTTCTGGCAAGCAGAATGTCCTTTTCCAGGGTCTGGTCCTTCCTGCTAACCTGTGGCAAAGCACTCTCCACGGGACTCATCGTCCCCACTTCTGGGGAGGGGGGTGCAGCATTCTGGCTGGACTCCTCTGCTGACATGCATTTGTTTGTGCTTCTGGTGGTCCCGTGCACGGCACAGGTAAGAAGAGTCTTAGCAAGCACCCAAACTCGAAGACATCATCAACACCTTCGTCGCTGTCCAGCTTTCACGGAAAGGACCACGCTGGGTGCCAGGCGCCTCACCCCTCACTGCTGTCTTTGCTGTTTAACCCCTCCAAGAGCTCTTTCGAGGCCAATTTCCTTACTCCCTGCAATGTCATGTGATTTCCTGCTGGTTGCTCCCATGGGAGTAGCTTGTGGAGTCAGGTACATCGCAGACGACGCTGATCTCTCTGGTATGTATTGTGGTGGTGCTCTGATCCAGTTGGGAGAACGTCTGTGTTCTCTATGTTAAGGGGTAGCCCATACCGAAGGCTGTGGCCTCTGATCCAGGCCAGACCTGGGGGTGGGGGGGGGGGGCTGGGGTTAGGAGGTCCCTTGCTACCAGTAGTTCCAGCCTGCCAGCCATGCTGCAGGAGAACCAGGTGGCAGTCTTCCGTCAAGAGGTACAGCCCTGGACACACCAGACGGGGCAGTTGGACTCAGTCTGATGGGCGCACCGATGAGTTGGACTCAATCCTATGGCTCTAGCTTAGCCCTTTTACCCTGGGACCTGTTTCTGGCTCATCGGAGATGAGGACATCTTCAGCTCTGTTGATGCAGAGACCAATTCTGTTACGGCCAAGCACAGCCTTCAATGAATTATTGTGTTTGATAAACAGACCTAGAAAGCCAAGAGACTCCATTTTCTCAGGTCTTTCTATCAACACAGCTCAAAAGCACTTTGCTGTGCCTTCCCATCGAGACTGACTTTATTCTCCGAGGGAGGTAAAACCCTGGCCCAAAGGGGTGAGCGGAGAGGGGGGATTTTTTTTTCCTATGGGCTTCTGGCAGCATGCAAATACCTCCCAGAATCTGTCTTACCTGTTCCTTTAAACGGTCATTTTGCTTCTTAACAGAACAGGCTGATGAAATAACTCCAGCGAAAGGAAATCTATAAAGTCAGCATATAGATGTTCTTCTTGGACCCAGAGTACATTATACCGAGGGAAACAGATTGATCACAAAAGGGCAGTCCGTGTGTGAGCCCACCACGGCACTTGGCCTTAGCCCAGAGACTGAGAGGTGATGACCCCCCTCTCAGGAAAACCAAGACAAAGACTGGCACCCAAAAGGCACAGACGTGGGAGGTTTCCAAGACAGCGGGGGAGGAAGGGGGGTGAAGCTAGAAGGTTGACAGGTGTGGCCAAGGAGGGGGGGTGGGGTGGAGGTCCAGTTCCTTCAGAGGGAAAAGAGAAATCAGACATGTGGGTTGGAAAGAATATGGGGGGTGGGGGTAGGCAGGGCGGGTGAAGAGTTTGAACTGCTGAATGCAGAATGGGTGGTCTGCCATCTAACCCCTCTCCCCAATGCAACTCAATATGAAAAGAAGGAGGGACTTCTAGCTTTCTGGGTTATCTTTGCTCCTTTGACCTGTACCTCGGAGGGATCTAGTAAGGACGAGAAAGAAAGACTAGCCATCCCAGGCCGGTGAAGGCAGAACGAGCAGCAGCAAATAGGAGATCAATTGCACCTTCTCTCACCTGCAGGATCTCCTTATCAGAGCCCTCCGTGAACTTGCAGCTTCTGGCAGTGTGTCATGGAGCGCCGTCGGACGGAACCAGACCGTACCTGGTCCTGCCCCGTGCCTGGGATCAGGCTGGGAGACCATGGAGTTTTCTGTAGCTGGCATAGGGGAAGTCGATTGGCCAGACCTTTCTTCCCAATTCCATTTTTGTCCACATCACTGCAACATGCACCTGCATCTTCCCTCCTCCTTCCCTCCCCCTCCCCCTATGACCCGGCACCCAGGGGGTGTGTGGGTCCCCGGCATGGAAGGGAAGAATTATCTGACTGGACCCCCACTTCCCGCAGAAGGGCTTTAATGACAACAACTAACCAGTTGCCTCTGTTCTGTCCCAAGTTGGGGGCAAGGCTATGTGTGTGTAAGAGATAGCCACCATTCTTAAATCCTGCACTATCTGTACCAGGCACCTCTGCTATTTTTAGTTTTATATTTATTTATCTGCTTTCCATGCCAACTGAGTTTTGTTTAAACTCGCCCCTCCAGGTGAAGAGGAGCTTAAAATCACTTCATTTAGAACAACAATGGGGAACTCCGGTGAGGTACTGAGTCCTATAGTGGCTTGGCAAACACAAGGTCAGCAGTTCAAAACCTACCAGCTGCCCTGTGGGTAGAAGGTGAGGTTTTGATTCCTGTAAATAGTTCAAAGCTCAGAAACCCACCGGGGCAATTCTACTTGTCCTATATGCAGTAGTTCTCAACCTCTGTGTCACGAGCCTTTTCACAGGGGTCACCTGATTCCTAACAGGCACAAAATGACAGTGAAGAAGTAGCAAGGAAAGTAATTTTAGGGTGGGGGTGGGGGGGCGGTGGCCACCACCACATGAGGAACTATATCAAAGGAAGGTTGAGAATCACTGCTGTGAGGACTAACTCTGAGAACACACGCCAGGTTCTGAGAACAAAACCGAGCAGCAGAGAGGGCTTCAGAGAGTGGGTGGGAAAGTGGACTAAAAGCCCCCCACGAACTCTCTGCAGTCCCTGCTGAGAGCCAGGTTTTGATAAAAGTTAGCCCATCGCTGCCCCCTTTTAAAGATGAGGGGCTAGAAAATATTTGGAATGGAATATGGGAACATGTGTACAAATATGCTTGATACAAATGATGTACTGAGTTGTTATAAGAGTTGTAAGAATCCCCAGTAAGATCATTGGGAGAAAAAAAAGAACCCCAAGAAAAGAAAAGATGAAAGTTTGCAACTCAGACAAGCGACAT
This sequence comes from Nesogale talazaci, assembly GCA_004026705.1. Lineage (NCBI taxonomy): Eukaryota > Metazoa > Chordata > Mammalia > Afrosoricida > Tenrecidae > Nesogale > Nesogale talazaci. Next base: position 58,269 of record PVJH01008376.1, read on the forward strand.
AACTTGCCAAGATCCTGGCAGAGATTTCAAACACAATTCTATCGGATGACAGACTCCAAGTTCTTTCTCCCATGATGCTTTGCTGCTTTCTTACTTTGGTTAGCCGGCTGAGCAACGGCTGCCTGGCTCACATAGAGATCCCGGCTTTGAGAAGCGGCCCCAGGTTGAAATCCTGGAAGGGAAGTCCAGCACCGGTCACCATGGATGATAATATCCCTCCAGAGCACTGCAAACGGCCCCTGTGCTAGGCCCATCCCCTCGAGGAAGGCAGCCGGCTTCCAGTACATGTTTGCATTTCAAAGTCTATTCATGAAATGCTATCATGATGTGCTTCAGAACTACACTTCACAGCACCCAAATGTGACGTCCAGGGGGCTGAGGGCAGTGCTGATGGGCGCTGTCTGGGCCCTTCTAACCCAGAGTGACACCTAGCCCAGAGTAGAGCCTCCCCATCAAGTTTGCCTGGGAAGAGGCCCAGGTAGCATAATGGTGATGCTCACTGGGCTGCTATCGACCGACAAGTCAGCGGTTCAAAACCACCAGCGGCTCCTTGAGAGAACAACAGGACTTTCTACTCCTGTAAAGAGTCACAGTCTCAGAAAGCCACTGGACCGGGGCTACCCTGTCCTCTAGGACCACTATGGGCCGGCATCGCTGGATGGCGGATCACCAGCAGGTCTTTCTCCCTAAGTGAGAATGTAACACTAGGTCCTGGCAGTGTGAAGGGGGTGACACACCCAGGCTCTCCAGCCCGACATTCTGACTTCACACCCTGGGCCCACCTCTAGGAAACAAGCACAATGACCCGAGCTATTGAATCTCCCTGGGCCCCAGTATCACCATCTGTAAAATGGTGATGGGATCATTGTGACGGTCCCCTAATCTGGTGTCAATTTGAGGATGGAGAGGGTAGGGGTGGAGTCTAACCTGTCAACCTGGAGCTAGCCAATGAGACCTCTGTGGACAGGGTCTTCTCCTCTGAGAAGTCTAGGAAATGTGGAAACTCCTTCTTGGAGGTGGGAGATACTGTCTTTCTTGGTTCCCTTCCTTAGAGACACTCGATTGACAAGGCTGATTTCCCTGAGGAGAAGCCACATGGAGCTACCCTAGTACCTTGAGCCGGATGGCACTAGGGTGCAACCAGACCTCTGAAGCCAGAGGAGCCACTTGGAGACCCCTGCCAGTGCCGGGATGTTTACAACACCACTGGATCCAAAGATATGCTACCCATCTGACTTGTCATCAACTTGCATTTGGCATCATTGCGCGAGTTTCGTGAGGCTGAATTGGACTTAATAGACTGGTATTGGACATGCGGTCCAATATTGCCCTTAGGACCTGGACTGGACTGGGTTGGGATTTTTTTTTTTTAATGTATATAAAACTATTTCTTCTACACATATGGCTGCTTATGAATGTTAGTCTACCCAACTAACACAATAATATTATAGCTCACAACAGCAGATGCTGCAGATACCGTTATCATAATTATTGTTACTATCATTATTTCTGTTAGTCAAAGCAGTATGCACATTCCCAGGACCTTCGCTTTGTAAGGGAGAAGGACGGGGCTTTCTGTTCTGCAACAGTTAGCCTCAGAAAGCCCCAGGGGCAGTTCTATCCTCTCTTATGGAGTCACTATGGGTTTGGTTTGCTTTGTAAGAAACTGTATTGTCAGAGCTCAAAAATCACAAATTCTCTGCCTTAAAATGTGTGTACTTAAAAAAAAAAAGACAAGTTAAAGAATCTGAAGGAATTTACTCCACAATTTTTTTGGGACCTGGAAAGAACCGACATTTACATGAGGAAGAGCGACATGACATTGTCCACAGATATGCACGATTATAATGCATCTTGATTATGCAAAAAGCATGCAGTATGTTCTGTTTTATAGGTGTCTAATACTAGAAGTGGTACTTTCTTTTTATAACCACTTAGTATTCGTGCAAGGAGTCGTGGTGGCTGAAGGCCAAGTGCTGGGTTGCTAAGTGGCTGACAATCTGAACTCACCTAGCCATCCTGCTTTCATTGAGATGAAAAAGAAAACAAAACTCACGGCCACTAAGTGGACGCTGACTCACGGAGGTCCTGTAGAGCCCAGTAGGAATGCCCTGTGGATTTCTGAGACTGTAACTCTTCACAGGAATAGAAAGCCCCATCGTCTTTGTCCTAAGGAGCAGCTGGTGGTCTTCAACACCTAACCTTGTAATTAAGCAACTACTATCAGCCGGAGTTCCAAGACTGCACGTAAGAAAACCCCAGGAGCCAGCCCTCCTGGTCTTTGAGAGACACTGAGTGGAATGGCACAGACTGACAACTGAGGTCTCCATTCACTGATGCTTCGGGTCTATACAAAGGGTGTGAATGGTCCTTCACTGAGCGGTGATAAAGTTACAGGTGTAAAACTGGGGCAGAGTCATTTCAGGAAAAAGGCATGTGCCTATCAGCTTTTGCATATATGAATGGCAAAGCTATGTTTATTCCATTTGCAAAGAGACTTCTGACAGAGTTCCCGATTTGAATTTCCCTATGTCTGTCACTTGGAACATGACTCAAATTCTTGAAAACACTGATCTTCATCTACCTTTCTTGTCCCTGATGCATCTATGCATACATGCCTAAATTTCAGCCTTATTGTCTTGGGGAAGGGCGAGAGACTCAATGCGACCCTGTCCGACCCTGTCCTTCGCTAGCCAAGATGCTATGTCTGGGATCATACTGGGTGTCAAGGGGAATCCTGATAGTTTTTTTTCAAAGGCCAAGATAATCCGGCGGTTCAGGAGGAAGAAAGTCTTCCTGTTGCTGTTTTTTAAAGAAAAACAAAAAAGGCCAGGAAAGGTGCACCAAGGAATTGTTTTCCATCACAACACCTGCCCATTTTCGGAGGGCAGCAAGGACTGACCTACAGGGACTGACCCACGTCCACCTTCAGCCCTGGTGCTGCCCCTTCTGATTTCTTCCTCTTGCCCCACACTTGAGCACACTTCAGAGGAGCACAATTTGAGTCCCACAAACTGCTATTTTGACATAATATAAAGAATACCTCATTAGTTGGAGAACAGTTAGAGAAATAAAGTCACTGCTTCAGACGTGTATCAACCTAGGCGGAGAAAAATTCAAACAATAGCTTCCCCTTTTAACCCTTTTGTGCATACTGGGCTCAGTGATTTCATAGTAATACTTTTTTTTTTTAAACTGAGCCTCAGGGATCTATAAGTAGGAATTACTGCTTCATTGGGCGATTATAGTCATTCTGGTGGCATCTCATTAGGGGTTGATTTGCATTTCTATAATAAAAAATGATGGGAAGTCCCCTACCCCAATAAGAAAAATTAGGGGTCATAATTGAAGCCCACCTGGTCGTTGAGATGACTGACCCTAGTTTAAAATCTCCTTGGCATGAGTGAGTGTCTGTTCACACAACAAACAAAACCCGCCCAATCCAAACCAGGTGGAGGTCCTGAGACATAGACTTCCGGAAAACGAAAACTTGCTCTGTGAACCAATCCCCATTAGAAAGTGTTAAGACACTTTTTGTGCTTGTATGCCATGAACATGTTTTTGTCTTCGTTTCTCAGAATTCCTGTCGAAAGAAAAGACCTAGAAATAATGTAGATTTCAAGATGTGACATGAAAGCAATTGTGTTCTGCCACATTCCGCCCTGTCTCGGGCGTTTCTAACGACAGCATGGTATGTGATGACCACCAGGTCTGTGCCTGATTATGACTGCCTGGCCGTGTGTCACAGAGTGGTGCAGGACCGTCATAGGCCTCTTTGTCACCTTTCTCACAAATTGCCTGTCTTGACGACCAGTGACGTGGTCCAACATGAGCTTCGTTTTCAGGTGTGACCTTCTGAATCTATTTGGTTAACACGAGTTATTCCTGTTGCAACGATGGAATACTAAAACCAGATCCTGTTAGAAGTGGTGTCCCTGTCTTGTGGACCAACGTGTCAAGGCAGTGCTGACAGTGAAACAGCTTGGGGCGGGAGGAATTGGTTCAAAAGGTATAAATCAAGATTTGTTTGGGCTCAGTGACAGGTGGAGCTATTTTTCATGTTGAAAATAGTATCTTCAAACACTGCAGCAATATTTTTAACCACAATGAACCTGGAGGGCTCTTTGTGAAAAATGAAGGAGGGAATGAACCTTAGTCGTGGGACACAACACAGGCCACCTATCGGAAAGTTCAGTTTCGATGGAAACAGTGCTGATTGTTTCCGTTCCCTGGGCGCGTCCTTGAGCTGGCTCTATTTCTCTGCTGGTGACATGTGGGGTTTGTGATCTGCCTTCTTGTTCAGGGGTGGGGCAGGGATACAGATCCTTGTTGGGTGGGGGGTGCTACTGGGGCTTGCTGTGTGATGGGCTATTAACCACCAGGTGGACCGTCTGAGCCCCTTTCCTCTGCTGGAGAAAAATGAGACGTTTTGCTCCCATACCGAATCACAGTTGTCAGAAAGAAAATCAGGGTGCATCTACCCTGTCCGAGAGTATTCCTCTGAGTGGAAATGGACTGGGATTTTATTTTGGGGGGGCTGTAGGGGGAGGGGTGTTCCCTTGTGCTGTTTTGCATAGGATGAGAAATAAAACAGCAGCACTTGAACAGGTCTCTCTTGTCAAGGTGTCCCTGGGTGGTCAGATTACTGACCGGGGGTGGGTGTGGGGGGGTGGGGTTGGTGGTGGCACTGTGGAAGACAGGCCTGGTGATCTGCCTCTGGAAAGTTACTGCCTTTCCACCCACCCCAGTAGTCCTTCAATCCTCCCACGCATGGGGTTGCCTTCGCTCCGACCCGACCGTCTGCACCTAACATTAAGTTTAACAAACCCTACTGTCCAGGGTTTTTTTTTTTTTGTTTTTTTTTTTTCACTCAAGGAAGCAGAGCGTGAGCCAGTTTATGCAACATGAGAAGGTGCCTGGATCGTCACATGGTGGCCATTTGGGGATGCTGCGTTCTATCTGCTCAGCTTCCCCACTGTTTCTCGGTCATTGTTGGTGCAGGACACTGCTTAAAAGGGGATTTTCTAAGGAAGGCTCCTGAAGGACCGAGAAGTAGGGTGTGCATTCTATTATAAAGGTCCCTTTTCAGATTATGTCCACTTCCTCCGGCACGGTTTAAAGTGTATTAGAAACTTCAAAGAAGACCTCACTGCCATCCTGGCTAAGCATCATGGCAGGGTGAGTTACTGGCTGGGCTGCTCACAGAAAGATCAGCAGTTCAAAACCCACCAGTCACTTTGTGGGAGGAAGGCGAGGCTTTCTGTCAAGAGGCACTGCCTCAGAAATCCACAGGGACTGTGCCACCCTCTCCCATAGGAGGGATTTGAGCACACTGAGAAGGCAAATGTGACTTGTGTCCTGACCTCTCATAATAACTGGAACATCCCCATAGTTCACTGAGGCATCCCCAGGGCCTACCCTTGAATGAGAGGATATTTGAATAAAGGAATAAACAAACGGGTGAATCAAAGCTTCCATAGGAAACAGACAGCCACAAGACTCCAAAAGACATCCTTTTCTCACCAGCAAATCTCAACAAATTGTTTTGGAAATCCTCTCCATTTATCTATGACCTTGTCCCCCTTTTAGCCTATCTGCACCTGGAGTCACAGCAACTATTGTCAGACGGGGATGTCTATGTTTCTGGACTCAACTCACTCACGGCCACTCAGAGACCCTGCGGGACAGGCGAGAACTGCCCACACTGGAGCTCTTTCACGGGGGTACAAAGCCTCATCCTTCTCCCTCAGAGCAGCCGAAGGGTTTGAACTGCGTGCCTTGCTTGCAGGCAGAACCCCGGCCTGTACCTGACTACCCCATCAGGGCTGAGCGGCTTGGATATACTTCGAAGCCGCGATGTAAATGCAAAAGTTAAATTCCCTTCACACAGTACGCACTGGTCAGCTGACTCACAGCTTCCACGGCTTGGCTTGGGGGGGGGGGGGTGTTTTCTCCCCCTTAATAATAAGCACAAGCAGTTCAGATCATGGCAAGGGTGCCAGATGTGCTCGTGAACCTGGTGGTTCTCTCAGGTGCTCCTGTGTTTTTTTATTTTTGCCTTCCTCCTTCCAATAGTACCACTTGTCTGCCAGTGTGCTGTACGGTGGGGGTCTCTGTGTTGCTGCGATCTGAAAGAACGTGGCATCGGGGTCACCACAACCTGCAATGCGTGGAAGACACCGGCTGGCTGGAGGAAAGAGAGGAGGGCGTGAAGCACTTGCTGAGAAGCTCAAGGACTGCGCCTCCTGCATGGATGACAACTCCATGTCAGGAGAAGAAAAATCCTCACAATCAGACCCAGAGGGCACATCGTGATACGTGGAGAAAAGATCCGAGTTGTCGACGGATTCATCTTGCTGGGATCTACAATGGATCCTGGCAACAGCCGCGAACAGATCAAAGGGAGCATGGAGGAGGAAAAAAAATGCGGACCTAATGCTTAAGAACTCCAGTAGAATGCAAATGTTTGCAGAATGATGATGGCCACAAACGTGCCTGGCACACAAGGGATGGATGGCTGGATTGGGATAAGAGTTGTAGGAGCTTCCCCCCCCCCCAAAAAAAAATGACTTTTAAAAAAAGAAAATCTTAAAAATAAATAAATAAAATGCTGAAAATCAAGGGGGTCACTTTGAGGAGGAAAGTGCACCAGACCCCAAATCCTAGTCTTTTCTTCCACGGCCTGCTCTGCATGTGAAAGTGGGTCAGTGGGTGAGGGGCCCACAGAAGACGCGGGCCGTGTGAGGGGTGGTGCTGATGAAGGAGACTCACAGCGCCACGGGCTGCCCAAAGGACCCAGGCAACTGTGGTGGAAGGAGGGTGGCCAGAATGCCAAGACGTTGTCTCCCGTGTTTGGGGCACGTGGTCAGGAGAGCCCAGTCGGGGGTGGAGGACATTGCAATTGGTCAGGCAGAGGAGGCCGCCCCCCCTCCCCGCCCCCAGATGGACTTGCACAGTGGGCTCACACCGAGGACAGCGGAGAGGGTGGCACAGGACCCGGCAGTGGTGTGCCCTGCCCGTGACACGAGGCCCCTGTGGGCAGGAGGTAACTAATCAATAACCACTACTTGCAAGCGCGCAAGTCCAGAAACAGAGCCATCGCCTGAACAAGCTGGTCCCCTCCGCTTCGAGCCGTCGCTGGAGTGAGGTCGCGATCTTCGGCCTCGAAGAAGACACAGGTGTCAGCATGAAGGCGAGTGAAACCCTCTCTACTGCAAAGTGTTTTCAGGGGATGGGTCTGACAGAGGTGGGCTAACACAGCCGACGGCCGGGCTGGATTCAGCTCTCCTGAAAGCCGTGTCCTTCAGACAGGCGGCGTCTTTCCTGGGCCTCCGTTCCCGCAAGTGCAAAATGGGAACAAGAAAGGTAATTTTGGCCTGGGCACAGCCTGGGTGAAGCACGCATACAATATGCCGAGTGAAACCAGGCAGCGGGAAAGGACAAGAGCCCTAGGACCCCACTGACACCGGGGGGATGGGGGGAAGACAAACAGACACAGACCGACCCAGGCATGTGCCTGCTTCCCAGAGGTGGGACAGAGAGGGAAGTGGAGCCTCCCTGCTTATCTGACGGTGAGATCCGTTGGGAAAAGAGAATGGTAATAAAAACCACACTCCCTGCCATCAAGTCGAGTTTCTGAGACTCTCACTCTTTACCGAGAGAGTCGGCAGCCCAAACTTTCTCCCGAGGAGTGGCTGGCTGGTGGGTTCTGTGGATGCCTTTGAACTGCTGGCCTGGCAGCTAGCGGCCCGACATGAAACAGTTGCATGAGATTACGACTTTCAACGAACACAAGATGGTCTCCCATTTTTTATTGTTTTCCTTTCTCTCACCTGAAATTCTCTGTATTGCCTCTAGGTTTACCAAATTGATGGATCTTGTCCCCAAACTACCTTTGGGCTTCATTGATTTTTCTTCTCTCTTGATTTCCTGTCGTTAAGTGTCTCAGGTCTGGACCCCCTTTGCACCTCTTTATCGAGTTTTCTGTGGCAGGTGCTGACAGTATTGGTTTTATAGGTGTTTTTCTTCGATGACTGCTTGTAGACTTTTCTAATACAGATATGCACGCGGTGCTGTAACTGCCCCTCAAATGCTGTTTGGATGCACCGCACGCACCGTGGGGCTATTGACCCCTCTGAACTCTAATGGCTTCAATGAATGAAAAGGCAACCCTGGTTCAAAGCAATTGGTTCCATGAGGTGGCACTGAATTTGCTTCAGACTCAGGGCACCTCCAGGCCCAACTGAGGGAACCCCTGCCGGGTCCTGCACCACCTTCACCATGGCTCCCGTGCCTGAGCCCACGGGTCCCACCGCCATGGCCGCCTATCTCATCGAGGGCCGGCCTGATGCCGCTGCCTCTCTAACTTACCAAGCAATGTGTAGGGCTAGAGAGATGGTACTACCTAGTTAGCTACTGGTTTTGAAGCCTCACTTAAACTAAAATACAAACACATGGTTATCCTTTGTACAGAACAGAATAATGCATGGTGGGAAATTAGGAAAGGGACTCCATCAAACATGATTCAAATGTTAAATTTACAAAGTGTTTTTGGGAGGTAGGATTTTGAGGCATTTGAAATGAATAGCATTGGTCTGTTAACTTCTGAGCAAACAAATTTATCAAAGGGAGAAGGAGGAAAAGAGGGAGGTAGAGGTGAGAGTGGAGAGAAACACAAGTTTCCTTAGTCTCTAAAGACAGTGGTCAACTGGTCCTGCTATCAGTTCAGTGAATTTTTTAAAAAACTTTATTATCCCATTTTATTATCGATATCTACTCATCTGATCTCTGAACATCTGTGCAGGAACATCTGATAACATCAGTAAATTGTTTACTGACATCATAGGTAGGGAAGCCTTAACTATTACTATGATAAGATGTAGTCTCTCCGCCTTACCGCCCCCACCCCCCAAAAAAAAAGTCACATGTGGTTATTAACTATGTCGGAAGTTGGAGACTCCTGTAATTTAACAGGCAGCTACGTCAGTTTCATTGGAAAATCTTATGCCACTTCTGATCTCCGTGCACTTTTGTGGTAAGAGATCAGGGAGAGACGGGTATAGGACTAATGTGCTAGCAAGTGAGATGTCTTAATAGCTGTGTAAAAACAAAAGCAAAGCTCACTGCCATTGGGTCAATACTGACTCACATACAGGATAAGATAGTGCATGGTCCTGTATGTTCAACAGTTGTCCGTGTTGGTTTCTGATACGGTAACTCTTTACGTCTGTGAAAAGCCTCGTCTTTGTCCCTCAGGACAGCTGGTGGTTTGGAACTGCTGGCCTTGCAGTTAGCAACCCGGTGTATAACCATTACCCCACTGCTGTACAAGATACTGGCTAAAAAGTGCCCTCATTGTTCCAAGACGAAGTCAAGAGCTGACCTGGGCCACTGTTGCAGTTGCTTTAGACTTTTGGGGAGCTTTCTAAAACATATGTACATGATTTTTTTTTACAAAAACACAAAATAGGAAGAAAAAAATAGGCTACTTAGTGGGACAACCTGTGAGCAGAGAGAGATTCTGCAAGTGTTTATGAAGCATCTGTTCTACGGGAGCAGGCCGGGGGCAATCTATCAAGAGCACACAGAGACGTTCCTGCTAAAAGCTTGGCCCCTTTGCCACGAGGATGCTCTGCCTTCTGCAGAAGCTGCAACATACAACAGTAACATTTCTGGTACAGGCAGGTGTTTATCATGAAAGACGATGGAGGTTTACTCTTTAAACCTGTTTGGGTGTTCTCAAAGTTCGAACCTGGCAGAAAATTTTCATGAATAGTGTGTGTGTGTGTGTGTGTGCGCGCGCGCGCGCGCGCACGCGTGTCTGAGGGTTAAGGGTGTCAAGGAGCCTTAGAATCAGTCCCTAGAACCAATTACATCAAGATTCCGCAAACTTTCCCGGGAAGTCCATTGATGCGCCTCTTGCTTTGAGGTCCCCAGCCGTGGGAGTTTTCTCTGTGACTTGTGAATTATAGAACATCAGAACTGGGACAAACCGCCTTGAAGGGATTTCTTCTGATCCTCTTGAAGCGCACCGCTTCCAAGTCCATGCCAACTCCAAGGGACCCCACAGGACAGCGCAGAACTGCCCCTGTGAGTTTCCAAGACTGTGACGCTTTATGGGAGGAGACGGCCTCCGATTTCGCCTCTGGGCTGGGTGAGGGTTTTGGGGGGCTGACCCAGCAAATAGCAGCTCAACGTGGAACAAGAGTGAGGGTGGCCCAAGGCTGGGACATGCTGTTGTACAAAGGGTAGCCAGAACCGGCTGGGTGGTACCTGTGTTAGTCCGGAGAGACTAGAGAAACAAATTCATAAACCTGCATGTACGTATGAGAGAAAGATTTCTATACAAGAGGAAGGGAACATTGAGAAAGCATCCCAACCCAGTCCAGTCCAAGGTCCTAAGTCCGATATTAGCCCATGTGTCTGATACCAGTCTTTAAAGTCTCCTTCTGACTCACAAGGCACGTGCAATGACACCAGGACCATCACAGGCCAGTGGGTACAGAGTCTTACGTATCCAGCGGCAGCAGAAGCATCCCGGTGCTGGCAGGGGTCTCCACATGACTTCTCCTCTGGCTCCTCCAGTCTCCAGGAATCAGGTTCAATCAGTATGCTGTCATCTCATCTTTTCAGTAGTCCGTCTCCAAGGAACGGAGTCCCTGGTCTCTCATCTCCATGGGGGAAGTATCAAGAGATTTCCCAGAATTCTCAGAGGAAGCCATGCCCACACAGAGGCCTCACTGGCTCTCTCCAGATGGACGGGCTAGACCTCACCCCTGCACGCTTAGTCAAATTGGCACCAGAGTACGTGACTGCCACAGCACCGAATAACAACATCTCATTGAAAAGGACTTCAACTCGAACATTTCCCCGAGTTTTTAAGGGTGGCAGAACGTCTCAAGAGCTGGCATCTTTTCACTGCCAAACCATGAAGGTTGTTGTCTCCCCTCCCACCGTCACCCTGAGCACAACAGAACACAGCAGGGCACCGTCCTGGGCCATCCTCACAATTGCTCCGAGGCCTGAGCCCACTGTTTCAGTCACTGTGTCAATCCACTTCCTTGAAGGCCTTCCCCTTCTCTGCTGCCCCTCTATTTTACCAAGCATGATGTCCTCTTCCAGGCACTGATCTCTCCTGGAAATATGTCCACAGTGTTTAAGACCCAGCCTCCCCATCCTGGCCTCCGAGGAGCACGCCGGCCAAGCTTCCTCCCAGACAGATGTGTTTGTCCACTGGACAGTCCAAGGTATTTCCAAGGTTCTTCCCCAGCACCTAGATTCCAACACATGGATCCTCCTTTGATCTTCCTTATGCAATGTCCAATTTTCACATGCATACAAAGTGAAAGAAATTATCTTGGCTTGGGTTAGGCACACCTTGGTCCTCAAAGGTGTGCTTTTCAAGAGGGTAAAGAAGTCTTGCCTAATGCCACTTTTGGTCTCTTGACACCTGCTTCCATAAACATCGATTGTGGATCCAAGCAAGGCAAAATCCTTGGTAACCTCAACCTTTTATTCATTCATCATGCTATTATCTATAGATCTAGTTTGGAGGATTTGGGTCTACTTGACATTGGGTCGTAATCCACACTGAAGGTTGACGTCCTTGATCTTCAACAGCAACTGCTTCAAGGCCTCCTCGCTTTCAGCAAGCAAGGCGGTATCACCTGCATATGAAAGATTGTTAATAAGCCTTCCTCCCATCCTAATGCTACATCCTTCTTCATCTACTCCAGCATGTCTGGTGATTTGTTCAGCACATAGCCTAAGTAAGAATAGTGAGAGGATACAATGCTGAAGCACACTCTTCCAGACTGTAAACTGTGTGGTATCTCTGGTTCCATGTGCACAACTGCCTCCTGATGCATGTACAGATCCCAAAATGAGCACAGTGAAGTGTTCTGGAACTGCCATTCTTCTCAAGGTTGTCCGTAGTTTGTTGTGATCCACAGGCGAATGCCTTGGCGTAGTCGATGAGGTACAGGTAAACATCTTTCTGGTATTCTCTACTTTCGCCAAGCTCCATCTGACATCAGCAACGATAGCCCTTGCCCCATGTCTTCTTCTGAATGTGGGTTGAACCTGCTGCAACCGTTGGAAATCTCCTATGACTTCCGTTGGCTATGAGCACGGTTCTCATTGAGTCTTTTATTTAAAAGGTTAAAAAAAAAAACAGTGTCAAGTAGTCTGTGAATCCCCCCCCCCCCCACCATTCTGTTGTGTATCTTGACTCAGCCACTACATCTTAAGCTTCTCATCGACAGAGAAAGCTCATCTTTGGTCCCCTATTAACACATGACACAGAAAGACACAGAGTGGTGAGAGGAAATACCCAGTGAATGAATGCAGGTCTTTCCCCTGGGGCTGAGCTGCCACATGACGTAGATCACATCAGAGATGGGCTTCTGCTTTAGGGACACAATATTGGTGAGGGGCAGGCAGGGTGGGTTGTTGGGGGGGGGGGGTGCGGAGATAAACTTTTAATTCCTGAGCTACCATAGACTATGTACGGTTAACATTTTAAATCGTTCACAGGCATGCAGTGTAATGAACATTGTCAGATGTGATGGGTGCGGATAGATGCGGACTAAGTGTAATTGGCACATTTGGACAGGGATCACTCAACAGTGCATTCTCATTAGCCCAGTGACTCCCTAGGTAGGCATTCAAGCCTAAAAAATAAATCAGAAACACAAGGGAAGGTTTATAAACCAGCCTGTTCACTCTGGTGCTGTTTGTAATGCAGTATAATGAGGAAAGCAGGCTCAAGAGTATGGAAATGGCTAAGTGGATGACGGCACAGCCAAGGGAGAGACTAGTTATGTCATAATCTTGACTCAATTAGCCTTGTTACATAAACATGTGCATAACATTTTTTAAAAATCCTCAAGAGCAAATATCATTTATTATCCATCACCATTATCTTTCTATAACTCATAGATTTCCTTCAATGAATGCATTCTTGTTAAAAGGGAAAATTACAATAAAAACTTTTTTCAATCGCCGAGTGCCTGAATTCAATTAACAATAGCAAACAAATAAGAAAAGCCCTGAGTCCCCCTCCCCACCCCAAGAATAAGGGAAGACTGGGCACATTCATGCCACCAGCGGTCCAGCTCTGTCACACAGGATTGGCTGTCCCCACCTTTCTGGCTGGGCCTACAAGGGAAGGGCTGGTTGTCCAAGGTTCAAATTGCGACTCCCAGGCTGAGCCCCGGTGGCGTAGTGGTTGTGCGCGGGACTGCGGCCCACTGGGATGGAGGTTCAATTCCAGCTCACAGGAGCAAAGGCTGGGCCTCCTACTCCCACCACCTGAGGGCAGTGATGCCCCAAAAACAAAAACAAAACAAAAAATGTGACTCCCTCGCTCTTGCATTTCTCCCCCTCCCTCTGCCAGAGCAAGCAAAGAGGGTCATCACCCACAGAATAAAACCGGGGTCAAGATGATTCATACTGATCAATTCACAGAATGGTCACACCTTGGAGAATGTCACCTGGAAGGTATTTGTATCCTGATAGCACAGGTACGGAAACAGAATGGAAAGAAAGGCTGAGGACTGAGAGGCCGATCCCCGGGGAAGGACATCAAGCTTGGTAGAGGGTGGTCATGGTAGTGACATAATCTCATGTCAACTTGAAAAAATAATAAAAATGTAAGGGTGGAGTCTAGCCTGTCATGCAGGTCACAGCCTGACAGTGCCTCCTTGTGGGCGTGGCCTTCTTACAAGGAGGGCCCTGGGAGCCTCCCCTCTGTCTCGCTGCCTTCACCTTCATGCCCATGAGCTACTCTGAGACCTTCCAGAGCCCTAGAGATGGATCCATCCCCACTGGGTCCACAGACTTTGCACCCCTCGGCTGGGGACATTGCTGCATTCAGCGTCATTGCTTTTGACTCTGAGTCCTAAGAGAGATTTATGGATTCGCATTGGACTTATGGGGAGAGCAACAGTGATGGACGGGTAGGTAAAGATGGAGCCTCCTCGTGGTGCCACACCAGGAACCTCTCCCCGGTACTGACATGCGCAAAGTTCCAGATCTCCACAACAGAGACAGTCCGACCCACCCGCTCTCCCAACGGGGCTGACACTGCAGGGTAGAGGAATTGGGCACAGTGGGAACTGGGATAAGGGTGCTGGACCCAGGAGAGAGTTGAGAAGCACACATGTTCTTCTCAACATGTGTTGAGAAGGCATTGTACTTAGTAACGCAGCTATACAGGCTCTTGAATTTTTTTTTCCCAAGGAGGTAGGGGAGAGGGGGAGCGGGGAAAGGAGGCAGCTGTACAGGAATACAGTATTACTCCTCAATCTCTGAACTCCAAAAACATCTACCCAAGCCTGCGGAGGTGTTTTCTCCTTGAGGATTCCAAAGATATCAACCGAAAAAAGGAAGCAGGGTAGAAATAATGGGTTCAAAAATGACACCCTGTCTGCCCAACTCATCTGACCACAAACACGTACTCTGGGTACACACTGCTGACGCAGCAGATTGCGGACATGCTAGGAATGGACATTTAGGTGGTCGCTGCCCTGGAGCCAGTGCCGACTCACAGTGACCTCACAAGACAGGGAAGAGCCGTCCCTGTGTGTTCCTCAGACTGCAGACTGCATGGGGGCTCGAGAGAGGGGAGGCACAGAGGACCCCAGGAAGTGTACTCACCCAAACACAACAATCTGACGTGTCTGAGCCTTCACAAGATGGAGAGCAAGAGAGTGCTGGGAAATTCAGGCAGCTCGTTGGAGAGTTCTCCGTTCAGTGTTGGGAGTTCCTCTTGAAGCCAATCCTAAGGGAGTTAAAAAGATGTTTACATTGTTTTCTATTTCGATATAGCTTACATGGTATGTTTTTAGAAATCAGGGGCCTTTTTTTTTTCTCTGAAAAAATTAAATGACTGATTTTCTATCGTGCACCCAAGAAGTCTTGTCCACGGTGGATGGCACACAGGACGGCTAACCACGAGACCAGAAGTTCTAAATCAGTCGCTCTGAAGGAGAAAGATGGGCTTTCCTCTGCCATAAAGTTACCATCCTGGACACCCAGCCAGTCCTAACCTGTCCCAGAGGGCCACTGTGAGAGGTATTGACTCAGTGGCAGTAGGGTGGTTGGGGTTTTGCATGTACCCTAGAAGCCATGAAGTGCTGCTGGTGAAGAAATAAGGAACCACAATAAAACATTTAAAGAAAAAAAAATACTTTCTTTCATTTGTTGCATCTTTCTCAAAGCTTTCTTGAGTACCCCTGACTCCCACATGGTCCTGATGTACAGGGAGGCTGCTGCTGCCTTAGACCCACAAAGACAAAGGACCAGACAATGCCCTTCCTGGAAGTGATAGGGACACCTGGCTCTGGACCTGCCTGCTCTCGCTGGGGACAGGGTGACTACGTCGAATGTGGTTCAAGCACTCTTTCCCATCTATTGGGAACAGGGTCTCAAGAAGTATGAAACACACCCTCCCAGTGTCCACTGCCCGCCTTCATCACTGATTAACACGGTGGCCTAGCTCTGCCCAGAGTCCTATGGAAATGAGATTCCAGGTTTGAGGAGACGCTGTAAAAAGAGTGATCCGACCAAGAGAGAAACAAAGGTATTTCAGACCTTAAAACGCAGCCCCGGCACAGACACTGGTATTTCACATCTGGAGAAGAACTCTCCAGGCTGTAAGACTGTTCTTTCCCAGGGACTTCCCTCTGAGAGTGCTCCCAGGAGCACTCTCCTCCGAGATCTAAGGCTCCAGGGATGTTCCACGTATCCCGGTTTGTGACCTCCAGTATGGCACACAGGCTGCACCTCCAAGGTCTGTGCCTGCTCTCGGATCTTGGGTAAATTAGCCAAATTAGCCGTTCAAAGCTGGCTCTCTGGAATGGAGTCGGACTGGCTATAATTGTCACCCGGTTGTTCCCTTTCAGCAGCTCCATCATGTAGTGTGGCCTGGGGCTTCCGGACTCCAGAGGGTACAGTTCTGAACCAACGACGTTAGAGGGCTACCCACCCCATCAGTGTGCTGCACTGGAGCAGCTTGTGTGTTACTCTGGTGCTGGAAGTTAGGCCACGGGTATATTAAAGACCAGTAGGGCCACTGATGGTGGACAGACATCAGGGAAGTTTCCAGACTAGCTAGGACTGACTCGGAAGAAAGCCCTGATAATCGGCTTGGAAAATTCGCCCATGAAAACCTCATGGACCGTAGCAGTGTTTTATGATTTAGTGCCGAAGGATGAGCCCTTGACACCACAGTCCCCCAAATGTCAATGGTCCAGGGTACAGGTCCCTCGGTTGTAAATATGCAGCAAAGTCGGTTCCACCTGGCAAATGACCCCACAACAGAAAGGCCTCTTCACAGCTCAACGATGATGGATCCTTAAGACAGCGCCACTGTGACCTAGTTTTGAGCCTGGTTGCCAATGGTGTTCTAAAAAGCACCACTCCCTCACATAAACCCGGGATCAATCGCTGTTAAAATTATTTACCATTCAAAACGTATAATCCTCCCCTACACCTGAAAGATGACTTCCTTAGTGCTGCATCCTGGCTAACAGCTAGCATCACCATCCCGTGTTCGATGGATGCACGATGAGGGCGAATGTGCCCATTATAAGAAGGCAGGCGTGTCTTGGAATGCATCGGACACGGGATAGGCAGCAGCATGAGTCTTCACATCCAGCAGAGCTCACATCCTAGCTGAGGGGATTGGGGAGAGGAATGTAACTTTTCCGTGGCCCCGTCTCCACATCCATAAAGTGGAGATAAATACTACCTGGTAGGGATGGTGTGGAGACCAGAAAAAACTGTTTACAGCTCCCCACACCTGGCACCTATGGTTAGGTAGAATTGTGACCTTTCCCTCTACAGAATGGTTAAAAAGATTTCCTTCTACTTAACCAAGCATCCTGTCCTCCCTTCAGGGATTTGTCTGTACCCAGAGTCTCTCCAAAATACAAGAGACCGAGTCTGACTGCCCTTGCTTCTAAAGAGTATTCTGGATGTGTATATAAAGAGGTTCAGGCTGAGCCCCAGTGGCGTAGTGGTTATGCGTGGGACTGCGGCCCACTGGGACGGAGGTTCGATTCCAGCTCCACGGAGCAAAGGCTGGGCCTCCTACTCCCACCACCTGAGGGCAGTGATGCCAAAAAAAAAAAAAAAAGAGGTTCAAACGGTGTGTGGGGAAATGCCATCATCTCTTAAATTCATTTCTTCCCCCATGAACTCTTGCAAGCCCCCTCTTCCACTTGCTGTTCAAATGCCTTCTCCTGACGGTCTGGGTTACGGAAATGCTTCTTCTGTCTTCCCCCCTCGCTGCCCAGCTTTGGCACGTTACACAGCCAATGAAAACACTTGGACTCAGAACAGTGCACCCCGGTTCTTTAAGGGCTCCCTCTGCGCTGGAACACTCTGGCGCAGCCACTGTGCCGAACGCCGGCTGTCCTTTGATTTCCTGACTGCTGCTTCCATGGGCGTTGACAGTGGACCCCAGTAAAAAGAAATCTTGGCCATTTCGACCTCTTCTCTTTGATCCTGATGTTTAGTGGTCCAGAGATGAGGATTTGTGTTTTCCTTATGCTACAGGAGAAGCCATCCTGAAGGCTGTGACTTTGAACTTGATCAGGAAGGGGTTCGTGTCCCTCTTCGCTTTCAGCAAGAACATGTATCTTACACATCGCTGGAGGTTGTTGTCAAGGAGTCTTCTTCCAGTTCTGATGCTGGTTCTTCTATAGCCCGGTCTCCCGGATCCTTGATCAGCAGATAGATATCATAAGTATGGTGAAAAGAGAGAATCTTGTGTGGTTTTAAACCATGCAGTTCCCCTTTGTTCTGTTGAAATGGCTAAATAAACACATGAAATTGCTCTCCCCTCACCCCTGCCTTTTCTAATTTCAAGTTCCATGTCACATTCTACTCTCAACTCAGACAGGTTAATCATCACTTTGACACTTCCAGCGGTAACAGAAATATTGGGAATTCTCTTTCTTCAAAACAAGCCTGCTCCTGCGATAAGCCAATGGTCCACACCCAGGGATGCTAGTTAAAAATAAGTAAAACTACACCCAAACCAGACTCACTGTCGCCAGGTCAGTTCTGACTGATGAAAACCCTTGGTGTCGTGGAGCAGAACAGAGCCGCACGGGGTGTTCTTGGTTGTGGTCTTTAGGGAAGTTAGCGGGTGGACCCTCTTCTTGGCTACCACGAGGTGAGATTGAACCCCAACGTGGTTGTAACCGAGTGCAAACCTGTTATGCCACACATGGATGTGAACACTTGAATAAAATAAAACCCAGTCCCATCGAGCAATTCCAACGCAGGTCATGCAGGAGAATGCAGAATTGACCCTTGGGGTTCTGAAATGATAACACTTTATGGGAGTAGAAAGCTTTATCTTTCTCCCATGGAACAGCTGGTAGATTCAAACTGCTGGTCTAGCCGTTAGCAGCAAAACAGGTAACCTACTATGCCCCCAAGGCTCCTTGGGAACTGGTAACCAAACAGCCCTCCACGCTTACAGCCATCGGGTTGATTATGAGGCATGGCCACTCGATAGGGCAGAGTAGAACTGTCCCTGTGGGTTTCCTAAGCTGTAACCCATAATTTCTAACTCACAATTTCCAAAGCATCTATAGGAGTAGAGAGTCTCATCTTTCTCTCGAGGTGCAGATGGTAGTTTCGAACTGCTGACCTTGTGATTCAAAGCCCAACACATAACTACTACCCTACCAAAGCTCCTTGAAGGCTGGTAGAGGAGCTTAAAACCGCCACGGGGCCCCTGAGCCCAGGGTCAGATGACAGGGTCTGAACGGTGACTGTCACCAGCACTGTGGGACCATGTGCATACCACTCACCTCCTGAGCCTCGCTTGTACACTGAAGCTGGTATGAACATGTCACCTGAGATTTGTTTTTAAGGATAAGATGCAACACATAAAGGCATCCGGCCCCACCAAACATTATCCCCCGCCACCTGGCTTCCCCCTCGTCACTCAAGTTTCATTACGGCCAGAAAACTAAATAAACTCATTGCCGTTGAGTTGACACCAACAGAGAGTGGCCGTCCTCAAGGGCAGGGAGAATTGTTCTGTAAGCGTCTGAGGAGGCGGAAACTTTTTACAGGAGTGGCTGCAGGAGTGGCTGCTGGTTGCGAACTTCGGACCCTGACATAGCCACTAACCCCCAGGTCCCCTTCTGTCGCCGAGAGCACCTTTTAAAAGGTACCATTTGATCCTATGACCCTTCTGCTGAAACTCTTTCAATCTTATAACCACTCACGGAGGCAGGGAGCTTGGGAAGAAGGGGGGGGAGCGCTGTTACATGGAGGGAATTCAACTGTTGCCGGGAAACAAGATGTGAATAAAGGGTTGGATGTGCTCCGTCATCATTCACCCGAACCACGATACAAGGTCCAAGAAACAAACAGACTCAATATCCTGGCAAGAGTCCACGAGGAAGGCTCGGCTCCCCTCTGGCCTCACTGTGTGGGTCGTTTTCCCCCCTATACATGCTCGCTGTTCCGCCAACATCACACCACACCGCATCACCCCCTGCCTGGCCAGCCTGCACTCATCCTTCAACTTCACTCCCCCTAAGCGGTCACGTTCTCCCAACCATGTATCGTCCTCGATGGCACTGAGCGCAACACCAGGGTGAACCATGTGAAATGATTTCATAACCGCGGTTTCCTAAGATTCCATTTTATAGCGATTGGTATAGAGAGCACTGGTGATTCCAGGGTCAATTTTTTCCAGGAGGAAGACCCAGGCTCGGTTGCTGGCCAACGCATCTCACGCCCAACTGCCACCCACCCATCAATGGGCACGCTAGTAAGCTGCAGCAAAAGGCTGAGCCCCGGTGGCGTAGTGGTTGTGCGCAGGACTGCGGCCCACTGGGATGGAGGTTCAATTCCAGCTCCACAGGAGCAAAGGCTGGGCCTCCTACTCCCACCGCCGAGATCAGGGATGCCAAAACCAACAAACAAAAAAGATGCAGCAAAGTTTCCAGACCAAGTCGGAAGAAAGACCTGGTCACCTGCTTCAGACATCAGCCAAGGAAAGCCCTTTGGAGTATAAAGGCTGGTTCCCAGGCATCCTGGTGGTGGGTGCCAGCTTGGCGTCTCCAGGAGCCAGGATGGGCTTGAGGGCAGCTGGCAGCAGCAAGCCCAGGGCCCGCACCCATTCCTAGCACACCCACACACAGATCCACGGCTATCGGGGAAAAAAGGACACGTGTTGAAATGATGTGAGGTGATGGTACTACCTTTTCTTATTGCTACATATATACTTTTTAGATTGCATGGGTGCCTAAAACCACATTGTGGTTTGCAAATGCTACTTCTTTGCTTCACAGAAGTGAAATGAAGAAATTGAATGGGGAAAAAAATCTCCGTATTTTAATTTTGGACATCTGGAGCATGCGTAGGTCCTGAGCTGTCCGCTTGGTTTTGGTTGTTGTTCGTTTGTTTTGTTAGGGATAGATTTTCAGCCCACCAAAAGGGATTTTTTTCCCCCCTCCTTCTTCTGGGACATCTCATGAGGTTCCTCATTAATGGGCAGAATGAAAAGCAATCTCAGAACCAGACAATGCAGATTCACATCCTCTAACTGCATTTGCTTGAACGAATCGGCTAGGGCCCCCCAAAAGCTGTGGCCTCTTTAAGGCTCGGTGGGGGAAACAGTGCTGGACTTGAAAATGAGGACTGTGAAAACGCCCTTGACCATGACCTTCAAAAAGATTGATGGGTCATGAAGCCTTACCCAATCACTTTATCAAAAGTAGGCCTCTGGAAATAAGCCAAGGCCAAATGGCTAAACCAACTGAGAAAGGTCCCCAGGGAAGACTTGGCCTCGCCACCGACTGAAGGACGGCACTATCAGCCGCCAGGTACTGGCTGCTCATTTACAGTCGGCACTAGCTGGCCATTCTACATTCAATCCTGTCTTCAGTTCTCACCAAGACGCCATGTCATTCATTCTGCGATGCCACCCACTACAAAACCCCGGTGGGATAAAGTTTACGACGACACACCACAAGATCCGCCTTTGATAAGGAGCCCCCTAGTTGGTGGTGGGTAGGAGGGAGTAAGAAATTCAAACTCACTGCCATCCAGGTCATCTGAGGCGGTAGCTCTTTACAGGAGGGGAAAAACGCCTCTCCTCTCTCCCCCACGGAGCAGCTGGTGGAGCCAAGCTACTGACCTTAAGATGAGCAGCCCTGGGCTGTAAATCTTTATGGCGTCAGATTGGCCCTGCCTTTCACCAGGTGGGGTGGAAGCTTCCATCTCTCAGCTAACAGGGGAGTCCTTTAACCTGGCGTGACGGGGCTCCCCCATGAGGGTGAGGGCACAGGTAAGGCCCTGAGGCAGTCCTACACTGGACTAGAGGGTCGCTGTGGGTCAAAAAATGGGTTTGGTTGGTGGGGGTGGGGGGGGGGGCTGTTCCCCACCCCGACCAGGTAAGGCTCAAGTGCAGGAGTTTCTGAACCCACGGAACTAAACCCAGTGCCCAGATGCTTCCTCCCGCTGCATCATGGAAGAATCCACCTGTGTCTGTCTGTCCTGTAGCTCTGAGGGGACGAAAGGTCCCCCTTGGTGCTGTCATGAAGTGACAGAGATGTGCTCCAACTTGAGCATCAGTACCGTACAGAGTCACAGGCCTGGTTAAAACAAGATATGTATAGGACTATCCCCAGGTTTCCACAGTCCTTACCAACCCTCCAAGGCAGTTTCCCGAGGGTGGAGGGACAAAGACAGAAGTTCACTCTGTTGTGAGGGAAGAGACTCATGGCTGGAGAAGACTCACAATCACCGCCCTCCAGTCAATGGGGACTCCAACCACCTGGTAGGCTCGGGGAGACCTGCCCTCTGTGGGTGTAAGAGACAAACACTTCCCCCAGGTAGAAAACCTTATCTTTCTCCCAAGGAGGGGCAGGTGGCTTGGAAGCAGGGATCCTGCAGAGAAGAGTCCCACCACCAGGCCAGCAGGAGTCCATCTTGGGCCCAGAAGTTCAGTGTCTTCCAAAACAGACGATTTTCAACAGTTGCTGAGAAAACAGTTTCATTTTTCATCAGGCGCCGTCAAGCCAACTCGTAGTGACACCAGAGGGGGGGGGGGGGGGGAGGAGGAACACTGCCCCTTGGTTTTCCTCGGCTGGAATCTTTCGGGAAGTGAACTGCTACACCTTCCTTCTCCAGGGCAGGCGGGGGTGGTTTCCCTCCCTCCCCCCACCCACCCTCCACCCCCGCCTCAAAGCAGTGCCACCCAGGCCCCTGGCTAAAGCCCCCAAATGACCTGCCTCTTTCAGCAGCAATGACAACGAACCCAAACGTGCGACCAAGCACACACCCCTGGGAACGGGATTTTCAGATGACTGGGGTTTTGACAGGATTTAACCGGGGTGCGCTGCGACGGCGCTCTGTCTTTTCCAAATGACATTTGACCCTTTTTATAATATGCACCTTGTACCCGTGAAACCTAAGGCTCCGGCGAGTTACTGATTAAACAGGGGTGCCAAGGGCTGACTTGTACAAATTATACTGTTAACTGCCTGTGTGCAGAAGTGGAAAAAAGCCCGTCCTAGCTGCAGAACGATTGCGCCCATTGGAGCCTGACCTCTGAGCTGTGTTGTTCGGAGACACCTTTGACCAGAGGCAGGGAATGAAGAGCCAGCGTTGACGTGTGCTGGAAGCGGCGCTGACCAGAGACCCCCCCCCAACCCTGAACGTGCCCCCCCCCCCGAAAAAGAGCCAACCAGAGATAGATGTAGGGCAACGACTCCCCACGAAAAGCCGCACCGAACCTAACCAAAGGTGCACATTTCAGGGTGCCGGTGTCTTACTAGCGCCTGCCAGAAAAGTAACAGGGAATTTTGAGAGAAATGAAAAATGCTGGACGCTGAATACTTTATGGCATGTCTGTGAACACAAACTCTCTGACTCAAACTCAATTAAAAAAAACTCATTTAAAACGAAGAAGAGAGACAGTACCATCTCCCCTGTTCCATGGAAAGTAGGCTATGAAAGACGCATGCGCATATGGAGCCCTCTCTGGGCAAAGCCCGCGGGGGGAGCCTAGATTGCATTTCTCTGGCTTCTCCGAGTTGATATTAAAGCAAACGTCCTGGAGGGGAATGGCGAAGCGCTCGGCTGCTAACCCCAAAGACCGGCTGTCCGCACGTCCCCCCACCCCACTCCCCGCATCCGCGCCCCCCAACACCCCCACCCACCCCGGCGCCGGAGAAAGGCCCGGTGCTGGGCAAAGTTCTGGTCCAGAACACCCTGGAGACGACGATCCTGTCCCCGGGTCGCGATGCGCCCCAGTGGGTTCCATGGCCACCCACAGTAGGTACGATGCCCCCCCTCCACCCCCGATTAATTTTATATCGTTCCCCAACCTGTCTGATAATCCCAGTTTCCCCGCAGAATTATTGGTCCTCTTCTAGTAAAAACCACGCGCTTGGCAGGCAACGACAGACATGGCGATCAAGTCCTGCTTCCGGCCGCCTCGGTGTAAGTCCCCGCAAGCCACGGCCCCAAACTGGGCTGCATTCGCAGAAGGCCTCGCTCGCTGCAGAGCGCGCGGGGCGGGCGGCACAGCGGCTGGACAAACGCCTCTCCCCGCGGCCCCGCCACCCCACCGCACCCACCGCACCCACCCCGAGCGCTCCTACAGGAACTCCGCTGGGGTCAGCAGGCAAACCAGGCAGCATTTGAAATCGTACGCGCCTAACTTATTGGAGGGTGCGGGGAGGAGAAGGGGGCCATTAAAAAGCAAATGAAACGGGCCATTCGTTTATCCAGCCCGCTCCGTACAGCCTACCTCTTCCACTCGCCCCAAAGACACGGACGAAGAAGGCTTCCCCTACCTTCGGAGTCTTGAAATCTGGAAGCAGCAGGCTAATGGAAACCAGAGCTTAGCTTAAGCAACCTTCCTTCCTGGTCACGGGGACTGTGGGTAACTCTTGTCACACACAGGGCCACACCTTCCGCATTGGTCACTGAGCTTCGGCCGCTTAAATACCTCAGGAGTCATTTGCTAAGGGCACCTGGGACGGACCAGCTCAGGGAGAGTCAGAGGAGGAGGGTGGGGCCAGAACTGCCAGATGCCAGACCGGGGCAATGAATGGAAGGAAGGCCTCCTGCGGGACATGGGCTTGAGGAAGGTGTGGGAAGCCCAGGGCTCGCATCTGTCACCGGGACTGAAATGCTGCCTTCAGCTCTTAGGGGAAGATCTGCAGAACCCATCTTCATGGCAGGGCCAACCCTTACCCAACCCCCAACCGCACCCCCCCCCCAGGGGGTTTTTACACGGGTCACCAGAGGGTCCACCCAGTCCATTTCTGCTCAGCCCAGCACCTTACCCACGGCACCACTTGGGTAAAGTGACCATTGAGGTGGGTGGGGGGGAATGGGGGGGGGGTGTAGGGCAGGGGACGGGGGTTGGTAGAGGGGGTATATTCCCCTCCCATTCTCCCGCCATTCCCTAGCTTGTCGGGCATTCTTTCCAAAAACTGGGGCTTTTCTTAAACATGGAATTGGGGGGGTAGGTGGGGAGGGCTTGTTTAAGTTCTGGTCACTTTACACTTGGGGTTCTTCTCAGGACGGAATCATGTTAAAATCCAGCTCCCTACTATCTTCTTAGACAAATGAGTCCTAGTTCATTGAAGGTGCTGTGAGCACTATGAATGAATACGCAGTGCTTAGAAAAATATCTTGCGGCTGAGCCCTGGTGGCGTAGTGATTGAGTGCAGGACTGCAGGTCATAGGGTTGGTGGTTCAAATCCAGCAGCAGCTCTCCAGGAACAAGGCTGGGCCTCCCACTGCCACCAGAGAGCAGTGATACCAAAAAAAAAAGAAAGGAAAAATATATTGCATATATAAAGTACTATACATATATCACATATATAGAAAGTGCTATATATCTTACATATAGAACATACTACATGTATAATGTTGGCACAGGAACCAAGCTGTCATTTCATTGGATTTACACATTTGGAGCTGGAAATGAATGTGCTGGTAAAGAGTGGAGTGCACCAGAGAAGGTTGGGATTCAGGAAAATCAAAATGGTCTGCTCCAGCAGCAGCCAGTATGCACCTTTCAGACGGAGAACCTCAAGTCTCTCTCAGGCAGTGGTTCTCAGCCTTCCTGATGCCGCCACCCTTTCATACTGCTCCTTATGTGGTGGTGAACTGCCCCCCTCACCATGAAATTATTTTTATTGCTACTTCATCACTGTGATTTTGCTACTGTTATGACTCGGACAAGTCCCCACCCCCCCAAAGAGTCGCGACCCACAGGTTGAGAACAGCTGCTCTAGGGGTGGCGTTGGTCAGTTCAGACAAGCAAGAGGGCGGAGGAGGAGAGATAGACTCCACATGTAGCAACGCCCTCCACCACCAGGGCTCCTTTTTTTCTTTTTTGGGCATCACTGCCCTCTGGTGGCAGTAGGAGACCCAGCCTTGCTCCTGGAGAGCTCCTGTTTGGATTTGAACCGCCAACCCTGTGGGCCGCAGTCCCGCACACAACCACTTCACCACCGGGGCTCAGGGCGCCTTCTAGAGCCAGCACTTAGACTTCAGACTTGACCCTGAACTCTGTGGAGAGGTGCCCTGCTGCAGAAGCAATCGCCAGGCGACGAATCAAAAGGTCTGTGGTGGGGGAACCCACCAACATTCCATGGGAGAAAAGTGGGGCCGTCTACTTCCATCAAGATTTATAGTCTTGGGAATCTGTTGAGGCAATTCCTTACTGTCCTGGGGTGTCAGTGGGCAGCGATGTGTTTGAGGGTTTTTGTTTGTTTGTTTCTTTGGCTATGAGGAAGTAAATTTCTGCTTAACAATACCCCTTTGTGGTTATTCCTGTTACAGCAGAACTGGATAAAGAAGACACTGCCCCACTGGATCTCAAAGCATATCAGTTCACTCCAGCACGGATGGAAAAATTAAAAACAAAACAAACCCCTAGAAAGTAACAAATGTACAAAGGGATGTGGTGAGATTGGAGCCCTCATACACTGCTGAGGGGGTTGCAGAATGGTTCAGCCATCATAGAAACCCCCGTGTTGCTTTCTTAAACAAATTCGAATAGAAATGCCATAGGACCCAACAAGTTCCACTCAGTGCATACCCCAGAGAGAGAGAGAGAGAGAGAGAGAGAGAGAGAGAGAGGCAGAGAGAGAGAGAGGCAGAGAGAGAGAGAGAGAGAGAGAGAGAGAGAGAGCAAAACTCGAATAGATATATGCACACCTACATTTGTCACAAGGACCAACAAGATGCTGACAACAAGAATGCTCATCTGTGAAGGAATGGCTGAATAAATCAGGCACATACAATGGGGTGCTCTACATGCCTAAAAACCGTCAGATGATGAATGTGTGTTTTTTCTCATTTTCCCTTTCTGTTTTCAATCTTTCGTTTTCTTTTTGTTCAGTCTATGTCATGGTTAGTTTGCCTACTTATGTAAGACAGGCAGAGGAAGCAAGGTCAGGGAGAAAGCCACGGGACTGATGGTCCCAGACGGGGTTGGAGGGAGAAGGTTGGGGGTGGGCGAGGGTGTGTGTGCGGTGAGCTAACAATGCCATAGACAGGGTAATAAGTAGGGAATCAAAATCAACAACAAGAGGGAAGTAGAGATGCTGGGGGTGTTGGAGCAAAAGAAATCTGGCTGAGAGGAAGTGCTATGAGGTGGAAGTAGGGGGACCGTGAGGCAGGAGGGAGATACAATTAAACAGAGGAAGCCTCTAGGAAGCAAAGCTATGGATGGAGGGGTAGGCACAAGTGTGTGCATATATAAAGTACATTAATCCATAAAAATAGAGGTATTGGCCTAGGTACATATATTTATGTAGCAGTACACTGAGGTAGTGGATGGGCTTTGGGTCTCAGTTCATATCCTTCTCAGTACAAGAACATTTTGTTCTAACAAACTGGCCTTCCCTGATGCTCCCCTCCCAGCACAATCACCGAAGACAGAACAAAAGACAAGAGTAGACCCATTCCACAGGGCTTAAGAGATTTCGTTCGAGAGATGGAAGCAGGCAGCCTCATCTTTCTCTCACGAAGTGACTGCTGGGTTTGAACATGACCTTGTGGTTAAGAGCCAAATGTGCTATTAACCTCCCGTGCCACCACGGCTCCTGGGAACCATCTTACCATCGAATGGAAAAGATTTTACAGGGTGCCTAAGCAAATGTGGTGAAGAAAGCTGATGCTGCCTGGCTATCAGAAGATAGCGTGTCTAGGGTCTTAAAGGCTGAAAGGTAAACAGATGGCCATCTAGCTCACGAGCAACAAAGTCCACATGGAAGAAGCACACCAGCCTGTGTGACCACAGGGTGTAGAGGGGATCAGGGATCAGCCACCAAAGAAGAAAAAAATTGTATCATTGTGAATGAAGGGAAGTGTGGAGTGGGGACCCAAAGCCCATCTGCAGGCAACTGGACACCTTTTTATAGAAGGATGCGGGGGTGGGGGGTGGGGGTGGGGTGGGAGAGAAGCCAGAAACATACAACTTTCCTCTTACTCTTTTTTTT
>PVJH01008377.1:0-85785 GCA_004026705.1 Nesogale talazaci
CTGACTTCTGGTTACCCCAGGGCAGGGCACATCTCCCAACGTTTGACAAGTGATCTTAGGGGTCCAGGGTTCTGAGAGAGAGAAACACACCCTTTAGTTGTGAGCAGGAGGGAGTCCTGTGGCTGTAGTGGCTACCCCTGGGGCTGCAACTGGCCTGGTCAGCAGTCTGGAACTACCACCTGCTCCTCAGGAGAAAGACTGGGCTTCCTACTCCAGAAAGGTCCCTGTCTCAGAAACCCACCTGGGCCCACCGAGGGCCGCCATGGACTTTGTGGCAGGGAAGAGTTATAAGCAGTGGAGTTCCCTGCTTCCATGAAATCGGCGCTTCAATTTTGTAGTATTTCTACGGTGAAATTTCTAGGGTTGCTCTGTGGGGTCAGCACTGGAAAATTCTGTTTTCTCTGGGAACCGCCTACCGTCATTAGGGCTCAATTTTCACAGCCACCCCACATCTGAATGACCCCTCTGTGCCAGGCTCTAGGCTAACATCTCTTATACCAAAGGGCAGGTATTATATAACACTATTATAAAAAGTCAAGAATACGTTTGACATCAAAAGATTTTTTTTTAATTGTTACCAGTGGGGAGAGAAGGGGAGAGGGATGGGAAGTCACTGGTTTGTGGGTAGACAAGTATTAAGTTGAGTGTAAGGGAAAATAATACACAATAATGTGACAAAATTAAGGAAGATGCTGGGAGATTTGCAAGAGTTAAAGACAACAGGCAAATCCTGTTATATACACAATCCTGTCATATTGGTTATCTACAAGTAGATGCTTGAATACTCATTGGCTGAACAGGTAGAGAAGGGAAAGTGGGAGAATAGCATAAACACCTATGGATTTGACAGAGGATTTTTGTATGTGTGTTCACCTTTGCTGCAATGATATCTGTGTACATGGTAAAGCATATAAGGGACACTCTCTTGGACAGAACAAAACCCCTCGTGGGAATGAGGTGCTGGGCTTAGTGGAACAGGACGATTGGCTGCAGGGACAGCAGGTCAATTGGCATAAGAGTTCACAAAGATGATGTTCAACAGTCTATTTCTGGGACTAGTACCTAGGATCTAAAAAGCTCATCAGTAGTCATTTATGGTACAAACATTGGTCTTTTCAATGTCAAGTGATGAAAAGCAAAAGACATGCAAACAATGAATCCAATGGACTAATGTACCCTGCAAACATTAGTCTTCACAATTCTGAGACCAGAAGAACTAGATGGTGCCCTGCTACCATTACCAACTGCTCTGAAAAGGAGCACAGTAGAAAAATGGGAGAAAAATGAGGAGGAATGTAACAGAGACCAAGCATACTGGTTGGAGATATTAGTGGGACCTCTAAGACAACCTGGAAATGAACTCAGCCGTGTCATATCTTGCATGACTCCATATATTCATTCCCATACAATTCTGCTATTTGATCCCATCAAGTGGGGTTATGCAGTCATCAATACTATCACCTTCCTATTTCCCCCTTTCTCTCCACCCCACTCTTCCCTTACCCTCAGGGCCCTGTCACTGTTTCTGATTATCTTGATTTTCATATACCAAGTGATCTTAAATACACAAATGAACATATACAAATCCAACACAATTAATGAGATAAAACAAAAACCATAATAGTAAGAGAGAGAAATACTAAAGAACTAGAGGGTAATTATGTGGTTCATCAGTGCTATACTGCACGCTCCATTTTTCTTCCCTTCCATGTGGCCCTTCTGAGAGGGGCTGTCTCATTATCTTACAGGTAGGTTTTGGGTCTCCACTACATCCATGCCCCTTCACATTGATTTGGTTGCTTGTTTTTGATCTTATGATACCGCTTTCCATCAACACCTCATGAGCACAGAGTCTGGTGTACTTCTAGGTGGATTTTGTTGCATCTCTGCTAGATGACTGTTTAACTTCAAGCCTTTAAGATCCCAGAGTCTGTATCTTTTAATAGCTGGGCACCATCAGCTTTCTTCACCACATTTGCTTATGCACCGATTTTGTCTTCAGCCATCTTGTCTGGAAGATGAGTAGCATACAATGTGGCATGTTATTAGAACAAACCATTTCTTCAACTAAGATTTAAATAGAGGCCCAAATTCCATCTGCTTCCTTTTAGCATTTACATATATACACACACATACATGAACAAATACACACACAAACACATATACACACTCCCCCCATTTCCTCTAAGAGCCCCCCTTTTTGTGTGTGTGTGGCATCACTGCCCTGGTGGGCGTAGGAAGCCCCGCCTTGCTCCTGGAGAGCTGCTGCTGGATTTGAAGTGTCAACCCTGTAGGCTGGAGTGATGGACACAACCACTGTGCCACCAGGGCTCAGCCAAGAGTCCCTTTTTTAAAGACAAGGAAAGGATGGGTCAGGGAGGGAAACAGTTCCTCTTCACTCACTGAGTGTGGGCTTCCCAGTACAGCCAGGCCCCTTGGCAGGCTCCTCAGCCATCACTATTTCTTTCTCTCTCTCTCTCTCTCTCTCTCTCTCTCTCTCTCTCTCCCACAGTCTCCTGCGCCTGAGAAGCACCACTGCTTGCTCGGCTGCCTGCGTCATTAGGCCAGATTGGCAGGGGTTACTCTTCTAGGTTCTGCATCTCCAGCATTTCCTAATGTGCCAGACACAGCCTCAAAGCACCAGGGGAGTAAGCAAGGGTTGACACTGAGGTGAAGCGAGGGCCCGCTGAGGCCCAGCTGTGTGGATTTACAGCAGAACTAATGAGCACACCCAGTTACATAAGTGCTTCTGCTCCGCTCGGCAGCTGCATGGGGAGAGCAGGGCTGCCTTTCTTTTCCTGTGCTCTGTGTAACCCCAGCTCAGTGGTGGGGAGTGGGTAGGGGGGGGGCATGCTACAGCTCCATAGCCTGGCCACTGCTCAAAATCCCAGCAACTCAACTTCCACCAGAGAATAGAGCAGGCTTAGCTTAAGATCTGGGGCTCCCCCTACATTTCCTGCACTTGTCTGTCTCTAGGGCGTCCCCTATTTCTGCTTCCACTCTGAGAAACAAGTAAAGCTGGGGTGGAAATGAGACTCTCAAGAGACAGCTCATGATGCTCTCATGGAGGTACAAGAACCTCCAGGTTCTACCCCTAAATGGGGCAGGCTGTCCCTTTGATCTAGTCACCAAGATATCAAGTTGGCCGTGTTTGTTTGGGGTTCGTTCTCAGCACTGAGCCAGGCCTAGCCTAGAATCCATGACCTCAGGCCTACAGATGGAACATTCCATAGGAAGAACCACCAAGGTGTCAAGGGACTTGACTGAGTTGAGTTTTGTTTACGGTTTCCTGGGAAAGAAAGGTTTTCTAAGAACTTTAAAAGCACATGATTATGCTAAATGATCAAATTAAGTTCAAGTTAGCCCTAACAGGTTCTCTAACTTCTGAAAATCTCAACTTCTTGCTCTAATATAGACTGTTGCATACACACTTGAACATCAAACATTCTATTTTGTTAAGTGGCACCAGGCATTTATAGACTTTTTTCCTAATTTGATTGGCGCCTCCGCAGAACCAGTGGTAAGATCGTAAGAAATAAAATCATGTATATGATGCTTTCGAGGACACCAGGTTCAGAAGAAAAATAGGCTTAAAACATGTATTAGAGGGCTGAGCCCCGTGGCATAGTGGTTGCGCGCGGGACTGCAGCCCACTGGGTTAGAGGTTCAAATCCAGCAGCAAGGCTGGGCCTCCTACTCCCACCACCAGAGGGCAGTGATGCCCCTCCCCCCCAAAAAAAACAAAAACAAAACATGTATTAAAAAAGCCATTAACTATAAGCATCAGCTCTAACAATCTGCATGGGTGACTTTTGTGACTTGCTTAATAATGGGTGGTCCAGTTAGAGCAGGGACTGCTCAAGGGCAGGACATCCCTCTGCTGGAATCAGGCAAACTGGAGTTGGCATATACATAAGTTTCTACTTCTGAAAAATCAGCCACTGAAAGCCCGGTGGAGCTTTCAGACGCAGAATCGACTCGAGGCCATTGGTCCTTTGGGTTGATGAAGGTGACAGAAGGTGACAGCATCTACTGCATTGTTCTATGACAGCTTTTTGTGTTTTCCTGTAATTCTCAATCAGTGTCGTCTCAGGGACTTGAGACTTGGTGCTGCTCAGAGCAGCCTCTCAGAAATGTTTGTCCCGTTGAACACAATGAGCTTCCCACCTGCGGGGAAGACCAGCTACCAGGCTGGGGATCACATCTGTGGAAGGACTTTGGATGACCCAGTGGAGAATGAAGTAGAAGCCTTGGGCCTCCTGTCCCCATCCTGTCCTGCTCCACCCCCAGCCGGCACAGCGGTCCCAGCGTGAGGTTTCTGAGCACAGGTCCCGGTCCTTTCCTCTCTGCTGTGGGCTCCAGCGATGCTGCTACCCGCACTCCCCTCCTCTTTCCCCATCGCGAGGCTGCCCAGCTTGTCACTGAGCCGCTCCAAGCTCTTCAAGCTACTTGTGGCTCCGTGAAGCACTCACTCAGCTCTCATGAGCCATGGCATAAATTCCACACCATTTCACACAGCACGCGAGAAGCGCGCTGCTACCTGGTACCGCCCCCTCTCCAGTTCACCGGCCCTCATCATACTCGATACCCAAGCCACTGCATCCACAGTACCGGGCACTCTTAGGCACGTTCATTTACTCTCTCGGCTTCACACAAGCTCCTCTGTGCCAGAACCCTTTTCTCCTCTCCTCTATTTGGTCAGCTCCTGGGCAATTTCCAAGCCTCATTCAAACAGCTTGAGACACAGCCCCTTTTCACTTGTCCTGCAGTTTTTCCATGGCAGCACCTACTGCATTGTTCCCTGACGGCTTTTCGTGTTTTCGTGTAATTCTCTATCGATGTCTTCCCGGGGGGGAGGGGGAGGTCACTTGGGACCTGGTGCTGCTCCGAGCAGCCTCTGGCAGATGTTCGTCCAGTTGAACGCAACCAGCTTCCCGCCTGGGGGAAGAGCAGCTACAAGGCCGGGGAAACACGCTCTGAAAAGGAGCTCTGGGGACGGTGGGAGTAGAGAGGAGAATTCTACTATCTCCTCATTTTTTGGGGGGTGGGGGGGGACATCACTCCCCTCTGGTGGTCGTGGGAGCTACCCAGCCTTGTTCCTGAAGAGCCGCCGCTGCATTTGAACTGCCAACCCCGTGGGCCACAGTCCCGCACTCAACCACTACGCACCCGGGGCTCAGCCCCTCATCTTCTCATTTTTTAATGTGAAAATGCTAGTGGACTTCCAGAACGCTGAAACAGAACCTTCTTTTCTGTTTGTACAACTCACTCTATGGCACGGATGACATTTACCTGCGGCCAGTGGCACTCAGAGCTTGACCAGTCTGCCGAAAGCCTCATCCTTTGCTAGGGTCACTGCTCGGTGGAATGAACGTGCGCGTTTGGGCGATGCCAGTTTATGGCTATGTTTTTCTGTTCACTGAAGTGGCTCATTTCTTCAGGAGAACACACTGTTCCGCACTGAAGCAGGAGTTGGCTGGGTTCTAACAAAAAGACTCCCCACCCCCACCCCCGAACAGTGTTTTTGCAAAAGGCCCAAGTCAATTTATAGCCAAGTAACAAAAGGTCAGAAGGGTTACTCAAGCAATGGGCGTAATTCCTGTGTGTCACAGCCAATAAAGGAAATGGGTGGGAATAAATAGTATGCAATTTTAACCTGAAATTATTTGTGCAAAACTATTATTAAAAATTATACAAAGAAGTGGCCCATCGCTTCCAAAAGAAAGGATTTCCCATTTGATTTTTTTTAAAAAGGCATTTTGTGGGGGAACTGAAATGACCTCAAAAATGCTTTATTTGCCAGCGAAAAACACTGAAATTTTTTCTCACAAAAAATTTGTGAAAGAAGTTGGTCATTGTTCTGCCACCCTGAACCAAAATATTCATATTTTAAAAAAAAAGATTAGTGTCTCACAGATAAGTCACAATGAAATGCAATTGACATGACTAGATTTCAGGTAAAAACCTTGCTAAAAGGTGGCACGATTGACCAACGGGAGAGGCTAAGACAAGGCCCTACAAAGGTGACGATTTATCTGCTTTAATTGTGCTAAGAGTGTGACAAATGACGTCATCACTCAAGGACATAAGAACAGTAGGGCATGCCTTCTTCTCGAGCAGACACGAACAAGTGACATCACTAGCCAGATGAGCAGAAGAAAGATGTTCAATGGCCTTTACTGGGACGCCAACCAGGCCCAGGCCCAGGGGACTGTGGCATAAGAAAGCCTTTCAGATGATAAGACCATCGGAAAAGTCGCCTCCATGGTGTCTGAAGCACATACCATTGAAAACAACCAATTCTACTCAACAGGTGAACTAGAACTCTGTCTCAGTCCAGACAAGACCACAGGGACACCCCCCTCGCCCCCCTTTCCTTCCTAAACCTCTTTGTCAAAACCCCAAACCAAACTCACTACCCTCAAGGTCATGTTGACTCACAGTGACCTCTTGCGGATTTCCACCAGGGTATAGTAAACTGTTTACAGGAATAGAAAGCAGAGCCTTTTTCACAAGGAGCTACTGGTGGTTTCAAACTGCCAACCAAGCGGATCGAAGCCCGATGCTTCACCACTACACCACGTGGGCTCCTTTAAACTCTCTGTCAAGTGCAGCTATAAACCCTGGGGGCAATGCAAGAGACAATCAAAGAGGAGGCAAAAGGCAGGCTAGGGAACTCCAGGACTGAAGAATAACATGGCTACAATGTATTTTATGACCCCCAAGTGATCCAGACTCAATGTTTCCCAACTTCCCACCCATCAATAGTTCAAGCAGGCTCATCCAGGACTGGATTGAACTTCCAACCTCACCAGGTCAATGGACAGCAGCATCGTGGGAGACTGATCTGGAGCACTGAAGAGAATGAAGCAGTCCAGGGGAGTGCTGTCCCTCCCTATTGGGTCTCGGACACTCTTCATCCCCACCAAGAAAGATCAAGATGGGGAGGCAACAGGGACACTCTTGTCTCCACCTCTCCGGCAACACCAACAGGGACCAGTGTGAGCTTCTTCAGCACAGCACCACATAACTCAAGCACACCAGAATGGCACTCCCAAGGCTCTGAAAATTAAACAGCCATTGGGGTCACAGCCCACAAAAGTAGGTCACAGACCATGTGCTAAACCGAAACAGGGCGGCAGTCTGCTAAACAAAAAGATTTAAATAGGAACAGAATCTCCTAATATACGAGACAAAATGAGCAGGGTGGTACTGAAAACCACGGGTTATGCAGAAAAACCAGGGAACTCACAACGTGGATGAGAAAGATGAGTGCTTGATGCCAACATTAAATGAATATGGTGTTGGCATTAGCCCACGGTTGAAAGAGCAATCGTCAAAATGCTTCAACGAGCAATGCCAGATCTCTTGAAATAAATGAAAATGAAAGAAAAACAAAACAAAACCAGAAAGTCTCAGCAAAGAAAGTAAAGTTTGCAAAATAAAACAAATGGAAACCATCGACAGGGCAGATACAGTAACAAGTAAGACTGGCCAGAGCCTCTTCTTTGCATGTTTCCTTATTTGCGCTGCTATGACAGCTGACAAGCACAGGGACTATTTCATGACTTACCACTCTGGCCGCCAGTCTGGAGATGTTGCTCTTTCCTAAGGCCGCGGGGCTTCCATCTCTCTTGCCACACAGGACAAGCCCTGCCAACGGTGACCTGGAGGCTCTTTGTAAGGGCCGAGGGTTAGTCCCCCAGCTACACCTCCAACAAAAGATGAGGCAACACAATGTGACAGACACCTACGTACATATTATTTGAGACTGTATTCCTATTTTAAGTTAGCTTTACTTGTCTCCTTTTTTTTTTTTTGGCTTGTTTAATTTTATTTTTTTACTTATTTATTTTTTACTTGTCTGCTTTTTACTTGGCCTTTTGAAGCATGGACTTTGGAATCAATGAGTGACTCTGTTACTTATTAGCCACGCACATTTGCAGCTTTTCCATCTATAAAATGGAAATAATTATGTGCACATCTTGGGAAGATTAAGTAATGCATTACTTATAAAAGTGGCCAGCATGTTATAGATGCTCCCTTGGCTCCATTTAATATTCCTACCTTCGTTTCTTTTCCCCACTTATTTCTCACTTAGGTTTTCCTGCTGTGTTTTATGGACCTGAGTGAGTCCCCTTAAATTCTTGTGGGATGAGAGAGCACAGAAACTATACCAACAGTAGGAGTGCCTCTGGGAAGCCGGGGGTGATGACTGGCTGGGAAAGGGCATGAAGCACCAGCCTGGGTGATGACAATATCATGCCGTGGTAGGTGCATGCACTGTTGTAAGGGGTTACGTGTTGGGCTGCTAACTGAGAAGTCAGTGGTTCGAACTCACCAGCTGCTCTGTGGGACAGAGATAAGACTGGCTCCTTCTCCAAAGCTTTAAAGCCTCAGAGACCCCACAGAGCAGTTCCATACCAAACTGTCGAGTCAACATGAGTAGGAACCAAATGTATAATGGTCAGTTCTTGTTTTTTTAACATTTGTCAAAAAACAGTTCAAAACGTACATGTAAAACGTCCCCACAACAAAATACACACATCTAATCTTAACAGGGAAAAAGAAGGCTATCAACAAGTAATGAAAGCCTCTTAGTGACTTGCATGCTGAGTGAGATGGTGTCAGTCGTTGAGTTTGACCGCAATCACCTTCTATCTGATGGGCGGTAGGAGTAATAGGTGGCCTAGAAAGGGCAGTGTCAACACTCAAAACCAGGTGCTGCGGGTATGGCTGCCCCACTGGGAAATCCTTCAGTAGGCTGGGAGCCTTTCATCCTAAAATGTTGGAAACCAACTTTCTTATGGGAGAAAAAAGGCAGGCACTTGATAGTTTACTTCCAAAACCCTGTCTCTAGTTAGTCACAGGGAATTATTCACCATTTGCTCATTTGCCTAGAAACACAAGTCCAAGCCGCCTAGAACAAGGTGCTCAGCCCCTTCACTTGTCTATTAATAACTGCATTGGCCTCTTAAGATGCTTATGAAGATCAAGCAAGATAAAAAAATAACACTTGGGCTGAGCCCCGGTGGCGTCGTGGTTGTGCGCGGGACTGCGGCCCACTGGGACGGAGGTTCAATTCCAGCTCACAGGAGCAAAGGCTGGGCCTCCTACTCCCACCACCGGACGGCAATGATGCCCCCCCCCCCAAAAAATAACACTTAACCCAATGCCTGCCACATAGCAGGTGCTCAATAAATGTTAACTCTTATTATACTAGTTAATCACACAGTGCACAACAGGAGCACGTAGCACATCATTCCTCTATTTAGTAATAATTAGGGAGACCTGACCCCTGATTGGTTGCTGGGTTCAAATCCCAACTCTGCCCCCGTTGAGCAAAATCCTTTATTTGCCCACACTTAAGCTTCCTCATCTGGAAAATGTGGTTGATAAGGGTTGCACTCATGGGGTTGCTGTGGCAAATGTGACCCCACCCTTGGGCGTATGGGCAGGCCGAGTTCTAGAGCTTAGACAATGGCTGGCACAGCCTCAGGACTCAGCCAAGGTAGAAAATTCACGATGCCACATATTCACAGATCACAAAGATGAGCGCATACGTCCCTGGCCCCTTGAGAAGTTGATAATCGGGATGAGAAAGCCACGCTGACAAAAGCACCAGGGAGCAGACTGTGATGTGTGTCCCAGAGAGGAGCAACAAAGGACTTGGGCACCCGAGTGACAGACTGATAACCAGGAATGAGAGAGTCTGCAGAAAGGCTCAAGGGGAAGGCAGCCTGTGCTGAACTAGGACCTAAAGGCAGAGAAGAGGCTCCGTAATGAGAACGCGCGTAGTACAGACAGCCTCCTAGAGTGTAACAAAAGGCAGACAAAGGTGGGCTGCGAGATTTGTGGCCAGAGCAGAGTTTTAGGATCAGGTGGTGGAAAGCTTGGGACTTTATTCTGCAGAGGTGCCTTGAATCAGGCTTGCCAACAAAGAGCTTGATTTGTTTTCTTCTGGTAAATAGTACTCGCCATCTATCCATTGCATTCTTCACACAGGAAAGCCAAAAAATGGGTGGCTGTCATTTGACTTCACTCAAAGCATGAGGACATTAGGAAAATGTATCTCTACTTAAAAAGGATGTGCCGCCTCTGGAGGAGGGACCAGGTGAAAGGCCACTAACCGTGGGGCAGAACTGAGCTAATGTGATGCTGGTTGGTTCACTGCTTTGAAGTTACAACCTGGAATTGGACTCTAGAGATTTGAGGGAGGGAGAAATGTCCATGCAGCAGCAAAGGAGGGCTGTTTCCCTCTGGATATTGCCAGATGGATTTGCTACACTGCTCAGAGTTCGCTGTGCCTTGATAAACACATTTCTTAGGCATGGAAACCTACTACATCTTACCTACACAATTCACCATCCAAGTGGGCGGGGAATAATGGTGAGAAGGGGCAGGTCTTATGACTAAGGGGCCCAAGTGCTCTATCTACAAAACGAAAAGATAATCTATAGATTGGGAGAAAATGTTCAGGAGCCATCTGTCAGAAAATAAGGGCCTAACATATAAAACGTGTATTTTTAAAAAACCTCAAGAACTTAACAAAAAGACAGCCCAATTAAAAACAACAGCAACAACAAAACAGACAACAACGTTGAACAGACTTTCACCAAAAAGATATTCAAGTGACCCACAGGCAGATGAAAAGATGCTCAACACGATTAGCCTTTGCTGGTGCTGTGTGCCACTGGGCAGATTCGGCCTCACAGCAAACCTAGAGGCCAGAGTAGAAGAACTTCCCCACAGTGTCTCTTAGGCTATCAACTTTACAGCAGCAGATGGCCACCTCTGTCTTCTGTGGAACAGCCAGTAGGTTCAAACTGCTGAACTTCTTGGCTAACCGATGTGCGGTTAACCACTGGGTCACCAGAACTTGTTTCATTAGTTATTACCCAAACCCAAAAAGTCACAGCCATCATCTTCCAAGACCGTACATGCGTATGGGGCCAGACGGCCTCCTTCTTTATTCTGCAGAGTGGTTGATGGATTTGAATCTCAGACCTTGTGCTTAGTGGCCCAACATTTATCCCACAGTACCACCAAAGCTCCTTCTGTTAGCCGTTAGGGGGATGCAAATGAAACCATAGCGAAATAGCACCTCAGTCCCATTAGAATGACAATGAAGACACAAACAGAAAGCAACCAGGTTAGTGAGGTGGTTCAAAAAACTAAAACCAGGGGCTGAGCCCCGGTGGCGTAGTGGTTGTGCGCGGGACTGCGGCCCCCTGGGACAGAGGTTCAATTCCAGCAGTGGGGCTGGGCCTCCTACTCCCACCACCGGAGAGCAGTGATGCCAACAAAAAAAAGCTAAAACCTTAGCCCAGTGCTGATGGGAATGTAAAATTATTGCTATGGATTGAATTGTGTCATCCAAAAAATGAGTATCAATTCCCACGGCCATTATGATCAGCATTACATATATTTATCATATACTCTGCATTTTGTGATCTGATGTAATTATCCTATCTGTAATAACCCTAATCTCCATGATGCTAATGATCCACACAGTTGACTGTGTGAATCATAAACTATGGAGAGACTTGAGAAGAATGGGAATTCC
The DNA here is from genome assembly GCA_004026705.1 of Nesogale talazaci. Lineage (NCBI taxonomy): Eukaryota > Metazoa > Chordata > Mammalia > Afrosoricida > Tenrecidae > Nesogale > Nesogale talazaci. Next base: position 11,567 of record PVJH01008377.1, read on the forward strand.
AAGACACTTCATTATGCTCATGCAGAATTTGTACATGGATCAAGAGGCAGTTATGTGACCAGAACAAGGAAATAATGCAGGGTCTAAAATAATCAGAAGGTGTGAGTCAGGGTTGTATCCTCTCACTGTACTTATTAATCCTGTACACTGAACATGAGGGCCCAGAAGTTTGAATCCTAGGTAGATACCTAGAAGAAACAATGCAGGCACACCACCAGAAACCTGTACCGCAATGTTGACTACAGCACTGCTTATCAAAGCCACATGGTGGAAACAACTGACATGTCCAACAGAGGTAAATGGAGACAAAATGTGGTATTCTGTATGCATCACTTAAAAAAAAAAAGTCTTGATACACACAGATCGACCTTGAAAACACTAGGCGGAGTGAAATCAATCAAACACAAATAAGATATGGTCGCAAATATATGAAATAACATCTAGAAACCAAATATGATGTGTGGTTACCAGAGATGTGAACGAGGGAGCAAGGGGGCGGGGGGGGGGGGGGGGGGGGGGGGGGGGGGGGGGGGGGGGGGGGGGGGGGGGGGTGTCGCTTGAGGGTCCCTGAGCTTGCGTTCATGGTGGGAGAAGTTCTGGGAAGAGGACAGAGGCAAGGATGGCACAGGAAACATGCAACCAGGCCCTGAGGTGTAAGTGTGCAGGTCCTTCCGCCGCCGGATGCTTTGGTGTGCCCGCGTTCGCTGTCATGCAGAAAGAACGGAAAGGGGGGCCCAGTGCTGCTTCAAAATCATACAAACTATTACCTACTGACTGCCCTGATCGGGATGCGCAGTGCTGACCACAGGGGACCAAAAAAAAAAAAACACAAAAAACGTGGAACAAAATTCAAAATCCTAAAAAAGAGGTCGGACTTCCAGACCCGATAGAGACTGGTGGCCCGTAGGCACTTCTCAGGCCTGGAAAGAAACGCACCTCGCCCCACTGGCTGTTTACCACCCAGGACAGACAGGTCCGTTTAGGAACCTGGTGCCTCGGAATTGCTGGGCGTTGGGCTGGGATCTGCCTAGTTGTCAGTGCCGGCCTTTCCACGCCAGCAACAGCTACAGGTTCCGAAAGCCACCCCGGGCTCGCCATGAGTCAGGAGGGACTCATGGCAGGGGGTTGGGTTGGGAGCAAGGAGAACAGTAGCAATAGGGAGGTGCATGCGCTTTAGAAGGATAATGCCTTTGAGCTACAAAGTGCGGCATGTACCCAAGGGTTAGGAGAGGAGGAGGAATGGAAACAGGAAGTGAGGTACCCGATGCTGCACGGTGGGGACTACGATTAGTGACCGGGAGCAAACAGGCATGAATTGTTGAATGGAACATGGATTCGTTCTGTAAGCCTTCATCCAATGTTCAACAAAAGGTTTTTTAAAAGGTAAAAGAGAATTCACAAACATTGAGGTCAGACTCACTGGTCTGATAAGAGACTGGCAGAATCCCTGAGTCTGTGACCCTTGGAGGCCCTCAAGCTTGGGAGGGGATCCGCCCTGGGGTGCAACTTTCAGGCAAACGACAGACAGACCAATAAAGTGAGCAGTAACACCAGGAAGGAACCCACCCTGCACAACGATCCACTACACAAGGCCCCAAAGGGCAGCATGTGCCCCAAACACAAGGCTCAGAAGGGAGGCATGGACATGAACAGGGGACCAAGGGAAAGCGGGAAGGCGGGGAGGGAGCGGGCAAAATACATGCATATGGTTGATGGAAAACGGATTTGCTCTCTAAACTTTCACGCAGACCACAATAAAAAAATTTTAATTTATATAAATTAAACATGTGAGGCACACAGGTACATTTACCCCTTTTCCTTTCAGCACCAATGAAAGGAAGTTAGCATAGAATAAAATATCTACGTGATGAGTTTTAAAATTCGATTAGTATAGGCTAACTTGTTGCAAAAACTAAGCCTTTTTAGCTAAAGCACCACCGAATGTGGTCGGCAGGCTGACTGTTTCTGGGTCAGATGAACAATCTCCTGGCCTAGGAACTCCTGGGGTGGGGACAGGGGTGGGGGTGGGGGTGGTGGAGAGGGGAAGTAGGGGAAGGGGCAGGATGGAACTGTCTGGCTCAGGGCTGCCTTCTCTGGGCCTCATAGAACACCTGTCACATAATGTGTCCTCAAAAACTATCTGTGGTTTGAGTAAGTAAATGGTCTATACCCCAACATAGTATGTTCAGACGTTGGGTGTTTTTTGTTTGCTTGGCTCAGGTCATTAAGAGGTTAATTTATTAATTGGGCAGGACAAAATTGATTACTTTCCAAGGGTACATGCAACCCCCTCAGCTGCCCCCAGGAGGAAGAGCTGAGTGCTCTCTAAAAGGGTACCGTTCGGAAGCCCCACCTGGGTAGCTGAGTGTTGGGATGGACTCGATGGGTTTGGGAGGGACCCTGGGGGCTCAATGGCGACATTTCTACGTGAAGGAAGGACATGGCTCTGATGGAGGACAGACCTGTGTTCTGCTCCAAGGAAGCCCGGTGGTGCAGTTCCACTCGTCCATCACCCGGGGTGCCCCGAGGTGAAGTAGGCCCCACAGCAAACCGCGGCCACGGTGCTTTCCGGGCACGTCAGTGCTCCTCCACGGGCTCACGGCTCTCTGGGAAACAGAAGCCCTGGCCCGAGAGCTAGCCTCCTGGGCACACACGCAGTGCTCGTCAGAGGATTTCCTACCCGGATCTCTCGCATGCCCGGTTCTGCAGCAGCGGGAACGTCTTTCCTGGGCCAGTGCCCATCTCCCCACAGAGGGACCATCAGAGCCGGGCACACTCTGACCCTCCCGGGCCTCGGGACCCCACCTGGGCACCAGCTTGCTGTCCCTCAGCAGCACTCTTCACCTAAACCTGTGATGCACCCACCTCGAAGGAACCTGTCCGTGTAGAGGGCCTCTGCGCGGCTGCCTGCTAACGACGACAGCAGGCCCTGCACCCGTGGTTGCCTCCATCCGTGCCTGACCGCTGAGGCCGGGCTCTCTCTGCGCACCAGTCTTCAGGCTACAGCCGCCAGCACCCCGCTGCAAGCTTCCGAGAACCTGCTGGGCACCCGCGAGTCCGGTAGGGACTAAACACACGGCTCCCCTCCCTGCTTCGCGGCAGCATCTTGTGGTGACTCATTTTCAGTTCACGTGGTCTTAGAGAAACTTTAGGAAAATCACTTTTTAGCATGGCTTTTCCCTACTTACCCTTTATAAAAGCCCGAGAAAATTTAACGTACTAGAAAACCTGTCTAGGGAAAATACTGTATGAGGAACTTTTATCACTCAGAGAAGGGGACATAGGCCTAAAGGTCCCTTCCTCCCTCCTTTCAAGCCAGTTTCTACCCAATACAAGACTTTCTCTAGCCACACAGTGACTGCTTATTTAAAATAAAAATGAGAAGATAAAAAATATTTTAAAGGAAAATTTGATAGAAGTCTAATTTAAAAAATTATCTTGAGTTAACTTTAGACATATAGAAAAGCTGGCTGACAAAAAGAGTAATGTGATTCCAAACATCCCTGCCTCCACCCAAAAACAAATCGAAAACTAACCCCATTGCTATAAAATTGACTCCAACTCTTTGTTTTTGTTTTTTGTTTGTTTGTTTGGGGGGCATCACGGCTCTCCGGTGGTGGCAACACGGCTCTCTGGTGGTGGGAGTAGGAGGCCCAGCCCCACTGCTGGAATTGAACCTCCGTCCCAGTGGGCTACGGTCCAGCGCACAACCACTACGCCACCGGGGCTCAGCCCTGACTCCAACTCTTTATAGGGTTTCAGAGATGAAATCTTCAAGGGAGCAGTCTCATCTTTCTCCCACAGAGAGGCCAGTGGGTTGGAACTGCTAATCTTGCATCTAGTAGTCCAGAACCTAACCTGCATTGCCGTCATGGCTCTTACAGTTACTATCTTATAGAGGCATAGCATAATTAACAGAACCAGTAGCTGAACATTGCTACAATGCCATCTAACTAAAGATCTTACTCAAATGTACTAATGTATTAGTCTGGGTAGACTAGAGAAACAAAATTCATAAACACATATGTATATATGGGAGAGGTTTATATACAAGAGCAATTGAACATTGAGAAAAACATCTCAACCCACTCCAGTCCAAGGTCATAAGTCCGATATTAGCCCATCTGTCCCATACCAATCTTTAAGTCCTCTTCAGACTCACACAATGCAATGATGCCAAATGCAGAAGGACACAAGCCAGTGAGTAGAAAGTCTTTGGGTCCAGCGGTGTTGTAAGCATTTCAGTGCTGGCAAGAGTCTCCATGTGGCTTCTCTAGGTCCACGTTTCTCGCCCCATCACGTAGGTCCTCAGGGATGTCTCACAGGGAGCCAGCCTTGTCCTTCGCGTGTCTCCAAGGAAATGAATGGAGAGAGACAGTGTCTCCGCCTCCAAGAAGGAATGACCACATTTCCCAGAATTCTCAGGGGAAGGCCATGCCTTCACAGAGGTCTCATTGGCTAGCTCCAGACTGACAGGCTAGATTCCACTCCTACATGCCTAATCCTCAAATTGACACCAGATTTGATGACTGCCACAACTAGTTTTAATGTTTCCTTTTCTATTGCATATTCTATCCAAGGTTCCATTGTATTTAGCTGTTATTTCTCCTTATCCTTCCAAAGTCTGTGATACATCCTCAGTCTTTCCTTATCATTCATGTCCTAGATATCCTTTTAAGTATTGATGTCATTCTGCAGAATGTTGCTCAGTTTTAGTTCATCTGACTTTTTCCAGGATTAGATTGAGCTTATACGCTTTTGGCAAAAGTTTCATGGAAGTTCAATGTCTTTCCTAAGTGTCACATTTATAAGAAGCTCATGATGCCATGCGCCTGATCACTGATGATATTGATCTTGATCACCTGAGTAAGGTGGTCACAGCTGGATTTCTCCTCTTTAAAGTTGCTCTTTTTTCTTTATAGTTAATAAACACTTTGAGATATTTTTGAGATTGTGCAAATTCTGTGAAAGCTTTCTTTAAAAAGCTTATGCTCCCTCATTCACAAACTGGCCTGCTCTCCTTGGAAACCCTCTCAGAGATGACTTCAGCATGAATTCCCCTTCCCATCTGCCACATTAGCACTTACTTGTGTCCAGTGAGTTTGATTTTTCTTCTACTTAAAGTAACACATCTTGACTCTTTTTTCCTCTTTTAAAACCACACTAACAGTGATGCAAAAAAACAAAAAACAAAACAAAAAAAACCCACACTAAGCTTAAATCCCAGGTCCTCCATAAACTGCAGGCAAAGTTCTTAATTTCGTGTGCTGATAATTTTTCCTTTTACAGGGCTTCTGATATCTCTGGAAGGAGCCTTTGTGACACAGTAGTTAACACACTTGTTTATGATCCCCAAGGTCAGCATCTGAACTCACAAGGTGCTCTGCAGAAGAAAAGTGGCAGCTGGTATCTGCGCAGATTTTCAGCCTTAAAACCCTACGGGCAGTTCCACTCTGATCCACCAAGGGTTGTTGTCGATTGGAACCGCCTTGTGGGAAGGGGGTTTGGGTTGAACCTCTGTGAATCTGAAAATGTACAGTATATATGTGCATATCACATTTTTCAGTCAACTAAAAGGGCTTAAAAATTTGACTATACACTTCTGTCCCACTCATCACCCACTGATCTGCAGTTCCATTTCTAGCAGTCTAGTTGGGGGTGGGGGGGGGAAATTCCATTATCTTTCAATTCCAGTTTTTGGTTTTTTTTTAAATCTCCAAAGCCTCTTTGTATAAATATGCACCAAGATATTCTCTGTACTGCTAGCAACAAAACTGGAAATAGCTTAAAGATTTGAGAAGAAGGGGCTGGCTAAGTAAATTCTGTTCACTTCCCACTATGATGTACACTGCAGCTGTTAAGAATATGGTGGATATAGATGCAAAATCATAGAAAATGCCCATGATATACTGCTAAATGGAAAATATAGCTATAGGTCTATATGAATAGCATGATTTCATTTTATATTTTAAAAATTTCAAGAGAGAAAAGAAAAAAAAGGATGAAGAAGAATGAAGACAGAAAAAGAAATAAACACACACAAATCTGGAAAGACTCACAATAAGTCCAATGTTAATTATTCTTCCAAAAATGGGTCCTCTGGAAGTTGAAGCAGATTTTATCCTAAATTTATAAATTATCTATAAGTTTATAAATTATTTGAACTTCATTTTAAAAATCTCAATAAGAACCTTGCTATAAATAATAACTCTGAATGAGTACACATTTAAAAAAATTTTAGTTACTGGTAAAAATCCAATGAAAAGAAAAAAAATCAAAACTTGATTAAGGATTAGACCTAGAGTGGAATAATGGCTCAAGATAAGGAAGTTAAATGATATAGCACCAAATAAAAATGCAAGTGAGAAAAACCTACACAGAGGTCTCATTGGCTAGCTCCAGACTGACAGGCTAGATTCCACCCCTACACTCTTAATCCTCAAATTGACACCATATTCGGTGACTGCCACAACTAGTTTTAATGCTTCTAATGAATCTTTGGCAACTGGTTATAAGAAAACATTTAATAACATTCATAATAGAAAATACTAAGATCAAGAGAAAATAAATACTTATACGATTGAGTACTTCTCTTCTAAGCCAAATGCTAAAAATGGAGTGGGTGTTGGGGGTGAGACCAAGCTATGTTATCATCATGTTGAATATATTTGAAGTTCAGATTAGTGCAGTAAGACAAATGAATGGTGCATGCAGTTAAATCTGCAAAAGCTGGAACTCATGTAAGGCAGAAACCTGCCAGAGATGGGAAACTCAAATATTTTCTACTAAATAAGAAGGGATAGAAAAGTGGTGATGTCATCCTGTCAAGACGGAAACCCTGCAAGACCAGGAAACAAAGGCGGTCCCATTGAGTTCCAGCTTGCACAGGTTTCACTCAATTACAAAGAAAGTCTGAAGGACTATTTACAGATCACATGATGGGCCAGCTAAGGTAAATTACGGAAATAGCTGACTGAGGAGCTAGTGAGTAAGACAGAAACACATTGTCTGGCCTATTCTTCAGGTCATCAACCAAACACGTTCATAGGTGGGCTATATAGTCAGACTCAACGTCTGGATTGAGGTTAAAACTGTTCGCTGCCATATTCCTTAAAACTGTAAGAGGGTGCTAATTGTCAGGGCTTGTCTAGTGATAGTCCACCTGGTAAGGCTACCATAGTCTTGAAATTTGCCACTTACTGCTATGATTTAGACAAGCAGATGACTAATTGACAACGAGGAGAATGTCCATTCACTATTTCCCCCGAGTATGAGTTGGGTTGCTAACCACAAGGTCAGCAGTTTGAAACCACCAGGCACTCCAGGGGGAAGCGGTGGGCCTTTCTACTCCCACAAAGAGTTACAGCGTTGGAAACTCACAGGGGCAGTTCTACCCCATCCTACAGGGGCTGCTATGAGTTGGCATCGACTCAATGGCAGTGAGCTTAGTGTGGTTTTGGAGTACAGGGCTAACAGCTAACACAGGTATGCGCACGTTAACACAGAGCACAGCTCCTTCTAAGCATTTTCCATGCAGGAGCTCATTTCACCCTCACCACAACCACAGGCAGCAGCTTCATTATGGCTCCACTTCCCAATGATGAAACCGAGGAAGAGGGAGGCGAAGGAACGAACCAAGGCCACTCAGAGAGTAGTTGGTGGAGCTCAGAGCTCGAGCCCAAGCAGCCTGGCTCCCTTCTGTTGTCAAATGCAAGAAAAGAAAAAAGATCATTGCAGGAGAGGCACAATCTGTCTATTAGAGTTCTGGAGGAAGCTGAATGGACAAAATATTCAAATGACAAGGAAGACCACTGGCAGAATAGAAAGATTTGAAAGAAGAAACTTCCAGGGTCTCACACATAGTTAGCAACCAAAGAGGCTCACTAAGACATAATCTAAAAATACGGAAAAGCAATCTGTAGAAGGGAAAAAAAAGCAAACAAGCGAACACAAACTCAATAAGCAGACTAACGTGACAGGGGGTTCAGCGGAGTTACTTTTGATCTTTTCAGTGACTTTATCAAGTCCAGAGACAAGACACTCTGGAATATGAGTCCCCTGGGACTGGAGTGAGAATGGGCACGGTCATTAGCCATTCTTATTGTCGTTAAGTTGATTCCAACTCGAGCCATCCTGCAAGGCAGCGCAGAACTGTCCCTGTTGGTTTCTGAGGCTGGTGGTTTTGAACAGCTGACCCTGCGGTGTGCAGCCTAATGTGCAATCCATTCTGTCACCAGACTTGTTGTAAATCAAAACTACAAAGAGATATCATATCACCTAGCTCCAGAGACAAAAAACTCCACAATAGATAACAAAGAATGGGGACAAGGACGTGGGGGCACTGAAACCTTTATATGCAGCTGGTGGGGCTATCCAACAGTACCATCACGATGAAGATTCCTATGGCACATCCTAAACATGTTAAAAATAAAACTACCCTATTTTCCTGAAAATCCACACCGAGGCAGATCGCTGAAAAAGTAAAAAACAAACAAACAAAACCCCCGCTGCCATCAAGTCTACTTCAATTCACAGTGACCTTGCCCAGGGTCTCTGAGCCTGTTCCTTTTTCCTGGAGCAGACAGCCTTCTTGCTCACAGACACGCATATGTTCACTGCAGCCTTATTCACAACACCAAAGCCTAAAAAGTAAACCACTCCAGTGCCCATGAATAAACATGAGTAAAGGGCATGAGTAAACAAAATATGGTAACACACATTCATACAATGCCATTTTTTCTTGTACAATACAATTCTATGTAACCATAACTAACAATGATGAATCTGTAAAGCACATTATAACATGGGTGGACCTGAAAGGCATAATGCTAAAGTGAAGTAAGTCAAGCACGTATGCACAAACACTGTTATTATCCTCCTTTTAGAAGACATCCCTGCCACAAGTCAAATCCAGTTCAAAGTGGCCTGGTCATAGGACAGCGTAGCATGGTTCCTTAAGGTTCCCAAGACAGTACACGATGGGAACAGGCAGCCTCATTCTTCTCCTACAGAGTTGCTGCAAGGTTTGAACAACTGACCTAGTGATTACCAGCTCAGCACTTAACCCACTAAGCCACCAGGGCTTTCTCTTATGAGCAGAACAGACATACAGAGAGAGACCAATGTTCAATGGTGGTTACCAGGGGCCAGGAAAAGGGGAGGGGGAAGGGTACCTCAGATCACAGATACTTGTTGCTTTTTGGTGGCGAGGAAAGTGGCACCGAGAGTGGGTGTAGTGAGCACAGCATGACCCGAGCAAAGGGTGCCATGGGAACAGGATGCAACGCAGACAAGAACGTGACATACCCCCGAGGGCCACGGCGCTAACCTAGCACAAGCACAGGCTCGGGCACACGCACACAGCAAAGGAGGCTTCTGTCCGACAATTCCACAAATTGACTAAGGAACAAGCACAACAAGTAACGACCAAATAGTTCAGAGAAGAACTGCTCTATAGGCTGTTTACAAAAGCACACTGCCACATTCCCCCCCTAGAGACCAGGTGATGGGTTTGAACCGTGGACCTTTTGGTTAGCAGCCTTGCGTTTAACCACTCTGCCATTGGGGCTCCCAAATACAAGAGCAACCACAAAGAGGATAAATGCCCTCATAAACGATAGAATCGAAAGATGAGCTAACAAAAAAATCCCAATAATGCAAAACAAATCCACTGCCATCCACTCGATACCAACTCCTAGCAATTCTACAGGCGAGGGTACAGCTGACCCTGTGGGTTTTCCCCAAGACTCTCACTGTGAACAGGAATAGAAAGCCCTGCCCTTTTCTCCTGACTCGCGGCTCCTAGTTTCCCGCTGCTAACCGGGGGGCTTGCAGCCCCACCTCCACACCCGCAGGGCTCCACTCAGTACAATACAAGGGGGGGTGCAGAAAGTCCGTGAAAAAAAGATGGAGTTAAAGGGGTGGATTTTTTTTCCATGCTGCTTGGAAGCCCCGACATATTTTTCTAACAAGAGAAAAGTTCTGAAAGAGCTATAAGGAAGCTAGAAAATAAAAACATCTCTACACACGCCATCTAAAGACTCTGGAAAGCAGTAGCTTAAGGACAAGCGCTGCTCTAGGTGCTTTGTGTAGAAGAAGACCCACTAAATACATAAGAGAAAAATAAGGACAATGAATAACTAGAGAGGAAAAAGGACAGAAAGAAATTGGGGCTTCAAAGTGAAAAACAAAATACTTTGGAAAGATTGCTAAGAAACTGGCCAGAGCGGCTGCCGACGAGAAGGGAATGCGCTGGCCCGGGAACAGGAGGGAATGGAAAATTGCCTTTTCACTCTATCCTTTTGTACTTAAAAGTTCTACATTTCAACTGAAAGCTTTCATGAATAAAAGCAGTCAATTAAATTATGAAATAAAGATATGTACAAAATTGAAAAATTAAGACATAAAAGAAGTAGTAAACTATGCTTTAATAAATTTGAATAAAGTACAGAAATGCATTTGCTAATAAAGATAAAATTCAACTATTAATAAAAATAAAATATCAAACTAGACCAGCATCTTTAAATAAATTTTTAAAATATACTCCTTAAAAGGTAGCTAGCCTCTAGGCCAGGGGATGTATACTGGTAGGGATAGAAATTGGAAGCATGGGGAATCCATGACAGATGATCCCTTTGGGACCAGTGTTGAGAGTGGTAATACCAGGAGTGTGGAGGGAAGGTGGAGTAGAAAGGAGGAAACAATTACAAGAATCTGCATATAACTTGCTTTTTGAGGTATGGACTTCACAGGAAGTGGTGAAGGGAGACATCAGACAGCGTAAGTGTAAGATATGACAAAATATTAATACTTTATAAATTATCAATGGTTCATGAAGGAAGGGGAAGCAGGGAGGGAGAGGGAAATAGGAGCTGATACCAAGGGCTTAAGTAGAAAGAAAATGTTTTGGGAATGAAGATGGCGACAAGTGTACAATTGTGTTTTGCATACAATAGATGTATGTGTTGATTGTTATAAGAGTTGTATGAGCCCCACGATTGTTTTAAAAAGGTAGCTAAGCCCCTTTGCTTACTAATGAATTATCTCAAATTCTCCAGAAAACAATTAATCCACATGTTATAGAAGTTATGTGGCTGAACCCTGGAGGCGCAGTGGTTGTGTGCGGGACTGAGGCCCACAGGGTTGACAGTTCAAATCCAGCAGCAGCAGCTCTCCAGGAGCAAGGCTGGGCTCCCACTCCCACCAGGGCAGTAATGCCACAAAAAAAAAAAAAAGAAGTTATGCTTAAGCACAGGCCAAGATATAAGTTATTTAGTTCATTCTATTAGCCTGATCTTTAAACTAGCTAAAGATAATGAAAAGAGAGAAAATTATACACTGCTCTTACTCAGAATTCATCTTCAAAACTTTAAAAGAAAGCAGTAATAGAATTTTGGAATATATTAAAAATTTTAATTGTGTCTTGTCAATGAATACCAAAATTTCACTTGTTAAAATCCCATGTTCATTCTTAATTTTAAAATCTGACAATCACAACAAAGGTATACTTTCTTACACTGCTTATTTAAAATCAAATGTCAGCATTATGTGAAGGGAATAAAAACTTATCCATGAAATCATTAAAATAAGTAAAAAAGGAGGGAGCACTGTTATTTAATATGCTATTAGCAATTCCCCCAATGCTAAACAATATGAAAAAAAATGAGATTCAGTGATCTCAGATGAGACAACCACTGAGGACATGTGGGGATTGAGCAAGAGTGGTAAAGATGGCTGATGGTACCCGGCTATCAAAAGATGTGACATCTGAGGTCTTAAAAGTTCGAGGGTGAACAAATGGTTATATGGCCCAGGAACAACAAAGCCCACCTTAAAAGATGCACTCCAGCCTGCACGACCATGAGATGCGGAAAGACCCAGATATCAGGCATCAAAGAACAAAAATCATATTACTATGTGCCTACCCTCGCAACACGATCGTGGCAGACAGAAGGGAGCAGACACAGACAGAGAGGAGAAATCTGATGGCACTCAACTTCCAAATGATAAAGCACCTGGGATGGCGAAGGCTTGAGGGTGAATAGATGGACATCTAGCCCAGAAGCAGCAAAGCCCACATGGAAGAAAAGCACTAGCATGTGTGATCACGGGGGGTGCTGAAGGAAGCAGATATCAAACAGCAAAGAACAAGAACCATGTCACTATGAATGGAGGGAGAGCGGAGTGGGGACCCAAGGCCCACCTGTGGGTAATTGGACACATTCACACAGGGGAGTCTTGGGGAGGAGACAGGCTAGTGAGGCTTAATGAAGTGGCAATGAAGTATGCACCTTTCCTCTAGTTCCTGAAGGCTTCCTCCCTCCAACTGTCATGGTCCCAGTTCTACACTACTGTGGAGATGAGAAATGGAAATGCAGGGAACCCAGGACGGATGAACCCTGTGGGACCAGTAGTGGGAATGAAGCTGCTAGATGGGTGGAGGGAAGGTAGGGTGGAGAGGGGGAGTCAACCTCAGGGATCTACATATAATCCCCTACTGGGGGGACAGACACGGTAGGGGGGGGAGAGGGCAAGGGGAGACAACGAGCAGTGTAAGCTATGACAAAACAATAATTTATGGAGTATTGAGAGTTGGTGGGGGAGTGGGGAGCAAGGCTGGAGAGGAAGGGATAGAAGGCTGAGGTCAGAGGCTCGGATGGAAAGGTGGAGGTTCAGAGAGCGAATGACAGCTGCAGGCATGTGAAGAAGCGTGACGCAATATATGTATCTATGTATTATGAGAAATGATGTATGAGCCCCCAATAAAATGATTAAACATGAAAAAAGAAAAAATGAGATTCAAATATTGTAAAGGCAGAGACAAAATATTGTTTATATATAACACTATTGTATAGTTACAAAGGAAACATTTAAAAGGTTAAGATGAGCCTAAAGTGACCAAAGTAATCACCAACCTATAAAAATAAATAGCATTTAAAAAATTACTATTCGTTGGGATTTAATAAATATGCCACATGATTCCATTCAATAGCATTTGGGGCACTCAAATTTAACCATATTTGAAAATCACCTGGGAAGCTTTTACTACTTTTTAAGAGAACACTTGGTAATGTTAAATGGGACAAGGACAAGACAAAGACATACTATTCAGATGAGGGAGACCATTAGCATGGTTTGCTGACATCCAGATCTTTTAAAAGAGGCGTGGGAGGTTAAGGAAAACTGCCAGAGCAGGAATGGGGCTATGATAGGACACAAATGCTGCTTACAAGATTTGTCCAGGAGTCTCCTTGAGGCAGTTGGGGAATTACTCAGAACGATGTGACCCCCCAGGACAATGATCTCCATCAAGCACACAACCCAAGCAAGTGCCCAAGGGACACCGCCCTCCCTGAGCCAGTCTGAGAGGTGGAGGTAATTCACTTCCCAGTGCATTTGCCTGGGGTCTAAACTGCTCCCATTTTTGGTTGATGGCCAGAAGGAATTCAAAAGAGGCTTAAACCATATGAGGACTCTGCAAGTAAATCTGAGGCTTTGACTGTCATCCATTCACTTCTGCAAAACAGGGACTTAGAATTTAAGCTCTAATACAATGGTCACAAGAAAAATGACGGCAGTCAGAGGTAATTATTCTCCAGGTGCTGTTGGTTTAAGGGTTTTTAACGAAGGCTGAGGCGGTACAGGATTATCTGCATGCATCCCTTGCTCATTAATTGACGTGGTTAAGTTCCAAAGACCAGGTTATTAACAAAAACCAGTATGATGTGCAATCATTACATCACTGCCAAACAACTGAGTCAGGACCCAGTGCTGTTGACACACACTTTAACCATCACAGCCAGCTTACTCTCACCTGACATCTTGGTATTTGCTATTGCCAGGTATATGCTGTAAATACACAAAATGGTTGATTGTGTGTTTTCATTACTGTCATAAATGTGAACCGAAACAGTCAGCATACCTGTAGAAGGTCATATGTAAGATGAACTCCCAGTATGAAATTGCTGAGTCAATGCCTAATTGCCCTCAAAAGTGAAAGCTTAAGTTTTAAAAATTTCAAAGGTGATACTGTAAAAAGCACAGTACTGAGACTAAAGAAAACATGATATTTGATTGCTCGGAGTGCAGTAGGAGAGATGAGGTAAACTGGAGCTAAGCCAGATGGCTCAGGTGAGAGAATGCAGAGACTAACCTGAAATTCCTGGTGACACGCCCATGCCTTTCCCATAAGTTTTCACCATTGTAATCTCTAGCCACCATATGCAATGTTCTCATCCTACCAGTGCCCCACAGGCATGGACACTAAAGTCCACCTATCGTCATCTCTTACGACTACGAACTTGCCTGTTTCAAGTCACCTTCTATCTGAAACTCTTGATCTTTTTCCCCTTCCTCATCTCCTCCCACCCAGAACGTTCCAGGACCTATCCATTTAAGTAATATTGTATGTGTTGTTTTTAGTATCAACATCTGTTCTGCCACTGATGTTCCTTAAAAGATTCAAAATTACCTTCTAGAAAAAACTGGTATTTTTGATAATGACTTTTAATACCTTCCTGCTTATTAGACTTTTAGAGATGCACTTTAAAATATCTCTGGGAAGGTTGGGGGGGGGGGAATCGATCACAAGGATTGACGTATAGCCCCCTTCCCAGGGGGACCAATAACAGAAAAGTGGTGAGGGGAGACAGCAGATGATGTAAAATTATAATTCATCAAGAGTTCGTGGAAGGAGCGAGGGTGAGGGAAGGAAGGAGGGAAAATAGGGGCTGATATTAAGTGCTCAAGTAGCAAGAAAATGCTTTAAAATATGTACAGATGTCCTTGATTCAATGGATGAATATATGGATTGTGAAGAGAGTTGTAAGAGCCCTCAATAAAAGGATTTAATTTTTTTAAAAGATACCTCCTTCACAAAATTTTCTGATTAACTGCACTCATTTTCAGTCTAATCACATGATCATCCTCCAAATGGAAGCATATTTCATCCATCTATTCTTTTTTTTTTGGGGGGGGGGGGCATCACTGCCTCTGGTGGTTGTGGGCACTACCCAGTGCTGCTCCTGAGAGCTGACACTGGATTTTAACCACCAAACCCGCAAGCCACAGTCCTGCACTCAACCTCTTATGCCACCAGGGCTCAGCCCCCATTCCTCTATTCTTTCTTGGCTTCTACCCTCCAGAACTGTACTAGATCTGGGGGGATAGAGTGGTAACAATAAAGTTCTTGCCTTCATGTAGTTTATGTGCTGGGGATGTGTGCAGGGAGGGCACGAAGACAGGTTCAGCGACTGTATGCACAACAGTCCAGTGGGGATAAGTGCAATGGAAAAAACGAAGCAGGCGAAGAGATGAAGCTTCAGAGTGTTGTAAGGTGCCACTTGTAACCGAGGGTGTCACGGAAAGCATCTTGAAACAGACAAGAGTCACCTTAAAACAGAAACCCAAGGAGAATGAAGGCAGGGGGCAGGGAGCTATCTGGAAAGAGCACATGGCAGAAACATGAGTTACACCAGCCTGGAGGCAGGAGCATTTCTGGACTGACTGAAGGACAGCAGGGAGCCCAATGTGGCTGAAGCAGAGTCAGTGTGAGGGCAAGAACTAGACAGCTTTGTGTGTTGCAATTAAACCGGTCTTATCACATTTTTTAGCTTCCAAACCAAAAAAACCCTCACATCCATGGACTTGATTCTGACTCATATTGACCCTAAAGGGCAGAGTGGAACTGTCCCTTTGGGTTTCCGAAAACTGTAAATCTTTATGGTAGACAACCTCATCTTCCTCCCAGGGTTTTGAACTGCTGCCCTTGTGGTTACAGCCCAATGCATAACCCACTATGCCACCAAGGTCTGATAAGCAAGGCTCTAAATACATATGGTCTTTAATTTCACTATGCCTTCAGACTCACAAACCGAGTAGCTCTGCTGCCGCCTGCTACAGAAAGACAAGAGAAGACTTGAGGCAGGAAGGTCTCCAATTGTGGGGAACTTTCCAGGGGCTGATGGTCCCCCGTGAGTGGAGAAGGACTGATGTGACCATGGTGTTGTCCAGGTTAGGATGCTGTGGCACAGAAACGCCAGCATCGCAGATCATCTATAACTCCATTTCCTCCTGCTTCTTTACAACAATTCCTACTGAGCACACTGGAGAAGAACGCGGTCAAGTTCACAATGGAAGATAACACAAAAGATTAAACTGATTTTTAAAAGTTTACTAGGACAGGTAGCCATCTAAGTGAGATGTCAACTAAGTCCACATGGAAGCAGCACACTGACCTCAGTGACCACAGGTTAGCAAATCCTATCATCTGAAGCGGAAGGAGGGAACAGTACCAGAGCCTAAACGGAGCTTCTGGTTTCTAGAATGGTATGGATGACAGCGAGAGCCCAAGACACGTATGTGAGATCTACAGAGAAAGTAAGCTTCCAGTGATTTCCCTCTGTCCATAAGCGAGGGATGGGAAGAAACTGGTTATCTAATAGAGTGCACTGGATAGGTGATTCTAGAAGATCAAAATGAGAAACCTGACTTGAACGGTTAAAACCTTGAGAGTCCAACCCCCCTCTGATGCCCTAAGGCCTGGTCTTCAACATTTTCTGTAGTTTGTGTCTGTCTGTTCACAGTGGGGTTTGTCTCAGGTGTGTTTTGTCATTGGGGTGACTCTGTTGAATGCTTGCTATGTGTTTCTGTTTTGCAATACATAAACCACAGGATGAAGAACCTATAGAGACACAAGTAGAGTAAGGGTTGGGGGCAGGGGGGCAGGTACAGTGGAAGCAGGGAGTAACAGGGAACTGATGTCAAGGAGTTCAAGGAGGGAGAGAATATTTTGAAACTGATGTGGGAACAGCTGTACAATACTGCCTGATGCGATGGTACTATGGAACGGTAGGTTATCTGCATTATCTCCCAATAAAAAATGGGGGGGGGAGGAGTTTCCTAGGATATATCTATTCCATAAAGCCAAGACTATGAATATTTGCATTATTTTCCAAAGTACTTTGTCTTCTGGACTAAATCAATACTTTAAAAAAAATCTCCATTCCACAGGGCAGTGCCATATCTCTTTTCACCTGAGAATATGGCTCACATAATTGGCACTCAAACTCTTTTTCGAAACTTTCATGTTTAATAATGCACAAGTATAAGCTTTGCACTCAGGATAAAAGCTAGTTCTTGGGCTTAACCTGCAAATCACAGAAACACTACACACAAATCTATTTTTATAATAACACACAATGGCCAATCCAAGGTATAACTGGCTTCTATCAAATTTCATCCAACATAAAACATTGCCTAAATTGTACATTCAATACTAATTTTTAGATTAATCATAAAGAATTGCTGATCAAAGAACTAAGCAATAAAAACTGAAGAAAACTAAGCAGCAGTTAAGACGTAAGCATTACAAAGCTATGGTTACTGACGCCACAATGAACTTTCAAAGATTCAATGAGCAATAATCATGCCTCACATAAGCCTCACTGGCTATGATATTGCCACTGTGCAAAACTGACCTTTCAAAAATGCAAAACCACATTATTTACTTATATGATTTTTTCCTTACTTCATTATTTTCTCCAGTTTCTCTCTTTACTTCATTCAGTCTCGAAGGCATCTTTAGATGTTCGCTGCTTCGGTAGTAGCAATTCAGTCCTATAAAAGAACAGGGCATTGTCACTTTATAAGAAGAGATAAAACACATTATAGAAAGCTGAATTATCCAAGCTCTTCAACCTCCTAATTTTTTACCAGAACTGTACACAAACTGTGTGAGAGAAAAAATGAAGAGATATAAGACAAAGTATTTAAACCTATTTAAAATGCCCATATATATTGGAATCTATACAAAGAAGTCAAACTCAATTGTCTCTGATAAAAGAGCCCAGCAAAATGATCCACTATAATCTTTCATTCTAACAACTCTGTCCCTCAGAGTTATCATCTTCTCTTCTAGCTCAATAGTACATAGCTGTGCAGAAATAATACAACTCAGTAATGCATAACCCTACAATGATTTCCTGATGATCTTCACTCAAAGCCCTGAGCTTTCCTTAATATAGACTCTGGAGGACAAAATGTGACTCAGGATAGAAAGCCTTTGCTCTTCATCTTTGTTCCTGACTCTCCCCACTAGATTGTTCCAAACTGCCTCTGGTGGGCACACTTATAACTCCCAGTGAATGAAAAAGGTAGGAATGCAGCTCTCGACAAACCAATAGAGGTGCTTCATGGTATCTTTTTTGGGGGGGTGGGGGTGGGGGAGGACAATCACTGCCCTCTGGTGGGAGTGGGAGGCCCACCCTTGCTTCTGGAGAGCTGCTGCTGGATTTGAACCGCCAAGCCAGTGGGCCGCAGTCCCGCAGCACCCAACCACTAAGCCACCGGGGCTCCGCCTCATGGTATCTTAAAATACCATGGGGAGTGGATGGAAAAAAATTGCCGCTTTTCAGCTCATCAGCCTCTCTCTTTCCCTAAGGATTCATTTTGGCGGACATGCCCATTAGTCGCCAAATGGCCCCAAAGTGAGCATAGCAGGTCTGTGAGCTTCAAATTCATGAACTAAGTGCCAAAGACAAAGGACGCCCCGGCAGCAGGAAGTGAGGAACAGGACAATGGGCGGCCACAGACTGCGGCCAGCTTGCAACTCGAAAGAGCGTCTCTCGGCACAATCGCTGCTGGTTATCGTGACCCCGGCACGTTGACGCCTGACGGCCACCTGCCTCCCTCGTGTTTGAGGAGCCTTGCACTGTGCACTGAGCTCCGCACGAGGAAGAGGAGGCCGCCTGCTCCCGCAAAGCTGTCGCCTGGTAAACCCGCAGTTGCACTTCCTTTGCCTCACAGGGTCACTGTGAGTCAGAATTGACTCCGTGGCGGTGGGTTCCACGTTTTAGTATGTAGTTTTACCTATATTAGCTAGTCCAATCCTTACAGCAAACCCTATGAGGCGGATCTTTTTCATTTAAATTGCTAAGAGAAGGAAATTGAAGCATTAAAAAAAAAGATGGAGCTGGCTGAGCCCCGGTGGCATAGTGGTTGTGCGCGGGACTGCGGCCCACTGGGACGGAGGTTCAGTTCCAGCAGTGGGGCTGGGCCTCCTCTTCCCACCCCCGGAGAGCAGTGATGCCCCCCCACCAAAAAAAAAAAGATGGAGTAAGTTGTCCAAGGAAAGGCACTGTGTATTAAGCTGCTTTTCCCAGGCAGAGGTCCCGGCGCAAATATAACTTTGCAGTAAGCAGCAGTCCCACCCACCTATTTCACTTTCTCCTGCCCTGTGTCACCCTGGTATTATCATCATTCAGCATCTCATTCAGCGCTTTCTTGTGGGAAAATCTTCACAAATAATAATTTGTTGAAAAATGTGACGTCTAATTATCCACATTAAAAAAAAATTCCTGACCTTAAAAAAAAAAAAAACGTTTTTAAAGGTGAACATAACAAAAAGGAAATCCTTTTGATTTTATGGAAGTCAGACATGATCATTATCTTAAGTATTTGCATTCACCCACTGTTTCAGTTTATTATGCTTATTCCCGGTATTTTTGGTATGCTTACCAGATCCTTCTAACTTTAAAATGGCACGGCCTTAACTCAAGCCAGATATGGAGTTTCGCTCTCTGGAGCAGTTGTCGGGGATATGAGGCTAATGGTGTCAAAACTCTGGCTTCAGTCTGTCTGAGACCAGTTAGCTTTGTTTGCTCTCGGTCTGCTGCCTGGGTAGCATACTTTGGGTCCTAAAAGGTCAAGTAGTGGCAGTGACTTGACAAGTGGTCGGAGTGACTTGACAAGAAGCATAAATCGACTCACTGGGGCTGAGCCCCGGTGGTGTAGTGGTTGTGTGCAGGACTGTGACCCACAGGGTTGGTGGTTCAAATCCAGAAGCAGCTATCCAGGAGCAAGGCTGGGCTTCCTACCAGGGCAGTGATTGCCGCCCCCCCCCCCCAATAAATGCATCCACCGGAGAATGGATTCCACAGGGAATACAGCACTGACCCTGGTACAGGCATCAAGCTCATTCGTAAGTCAAAGCTTTATGGTCATCTTCAAAGCACTTCAAAGCTCAAGCTCAGATCTTTGCCATATGAGAACCTAAAGTTCTTCTTTCAAAAAAGACCATTAAACAGGTATGTGATAAAAATAAGAAACTACAGTTTTTGAGTTTTTGTACAAGGTCTGATCAATGGAATGGAAAATGAAATTTTCTTACTCATGGCACTATTTCACAGCCAATGAAAGTATTCACACTGGTCTCGGGAAGGATCATAAAAACCTCTACCAGGGTAGGATAGGAAAACCTTCAGAAAAAGCAGTTGGAATCCTATAACTATTTCTTAAGATTCCTTACAAATTACTCATAATTTTCATAAAGTCAAAGTGTCTTGGCTTTGACAGATAATTTATCATCCCATAGTTCAATGACATCACACGTAACATCAAGTTATCATAAACAGACTAAAACAAATTACAGGGAGAAACCAACCAACTTAGTTTCACTTCAAAACAACCTGGGGCCCATTCAACGTAGGAGTTTCACTAGCTTCAAGAGATAAAAAATTTAAAAGAAACCTATATTCTTGTAAGTGCTATTTTCAGAAGAAAACCCACTTGGGATTGTCCATCTTCGTGTTTTCCTTCCCACAGCTGGACAGAACTCTCCTGATGTGCTAATGCTACAAAGTACGCGGGTTCCAACAGTCACAGGTAACTATGACACCGAAGTCACTGCTATTTGTGAGATCACAGAAACGCTTATCATGAATTTTTTTCTTGAGGTCAAACTCACAGAAGGTAAAATTAGCCATTTGAACATGCATAGGTCAGTGGTATTTAGTACATTTACAGTGGTATAGAAGTGTCATCTCTAACAGCCAAGACATTTTCATTGGCCTCAGAGGTTGTGCCTATTCTTGCTTTCCCTTGCCCCTGGCTACTTTCCATTATTGTGAGGTTTTTCTATTTTAAGTGGTCCATATACTCAGAATCATAGAGTATGTGACCTTTTGTATCTGGCTTCTTTAACTTAGCATATTGGTTTCAAGGTTCAACTACATTATAACAAGCATAAGTACTCCAGCCCTCTGTATGGCTGAACAATATTTCCCTGTACGGATGTTCCATGTTTCTTTCCTACCCATTCATCTCTCGATGGACCTCTGTGCTATCATGGTGGTCAGTGTTATGAACATTCATGCCCAAATATTTGTTCACACCTGTTTTAATTTGAGGGTGTGTGTGGTTTCAACCCTTAAGAATAGAACTGGTGGGTCATATTCATATCATTCCATGTTTCACTGCTTGAGGAACAATCCAACTGTTTTCCACAACAGTTGTATGTTCTACTGCCATCAGTTATGTATAAGGGATATTTCTTTATATCCTAGCCAACACTTTTTTTTAAGTTTTATTATTATTTTTTAGTTCAACTGGCAGCATTTTTTTTTTGAGATTTGGGTAATTTATTAGCAAATAGTTATGTAGAACATACATTACTGAATTCTTTACATACCATTATTATATAATTATTAAACTAGGAATCTTTATAAAACTATTTTGCAGATGAGGAGATCGTTACTCCTATAACTACTAAGTGGCTAAAATAGGATTCAATCTGGTGTATTTGCTGTCTTATACATTCTGTAATATGCAGTCCCTTCTACCTAAACATTAAAATATGAATTTTTTTCTATCTTTTTTTATAAATCATTTTATTGGGGGCTCATACATCATTTTTCACAATACATAAATAAACATACTGTATCAAGCACCCTCACGTGTCCACTTCTATTATCATTCTCCAATGTCTGCCTTTTCCCTTAAGTCCCTAGTATCAGCTTTTCCATCCCTTCCCCTCTGTCCCTGCTCTCTCCTCCCCACCAATCTTCAATACTTTTATACATTGTTATTATTCTGTCATATCTTACACTGCTCAACCTCTCCCCCAACCCACTCCTTTGATGCCCGTCCTTCAAATAGGAGCTTATGTGTATATCCTTGCAGTTGGTTCCGTCTCTCCACCCCACCTTCTCTCTACCCTTCCAGCATCTCCAATCTAACCATTACCCGAAGGGGCTCATCCATCTTGGTTTCCCCATATCTCTAGCTCCCTTCTCTACTGGTGCACCTTCTCCAGTCCATCTGAATTTGTAAGGTAGAGTTGGGACCATGATGGTTGGGGGGAGGAAGGCTTCAGGAACTTGAGAAAAGTTGTATGCATCATTGCTGCCTGGCTCAACTGGCAGCATTTTAAAATTATTTTTAAATATTTAGTTTACTATTAATTGGGAGTTTATATATATGTATATATATATGTATATATATATATATATATATCATATGAGAGGGTATCCAGAAAACCCCATAATTCTCCCCAAAGCTATGTTTTCACTTTTTTTTTTTTTTTACAAAACAACCTTACCACCTTACTCACCATGACACTTAACACATTTGTCAAGGGGCTGAGCCCCGGTGGCGTAGTGGTTGTGCGCGGGACTGCGGCCCACTGGGACGGAGGTTCAATTCCAGCAGTGGGGCTGGGCCTCCTACTCCCACCGCCAGAGCGCAGTGATGCCCCCCCCCAAAAAAAAACACATTTGTCAAATCTGCCATTCTGCCATTGAAAACATTTTTCAAACTCATCTGTTTGGAAGGCAGACAGCACCTCCTCTTTTTCTTCTTCACGTCTTCTAATCGCTGTCCTTTTGTGTCCCTCTTCATTCTTGGAGTAAGGTCAGTTGAGGAAGATGCTTGGAGCAAGAAAGGCATGCTGGGCTTTTTTTGCCAGAACTGGTGCACTGAGATGGTTGTGTGAGTAGGTGCACTGTCATGGTAGTCAAACCAGTTTCCTGTCTGCCACAACTCGGGCATTTTTGCTCACACACTGTTACACAATCTTTTCAGAGCCTTTACATAGAAAGCTCTGCTAACAGTTTGAACTAGTGGAACAAACTCTAAAAGCACAGTGAGTCTGTTTGGGAAGTTAAGCAACAAACAGAATGAAGATTGTTATCAATTGACATTTCACCTTTTTTGAAATGAGAAAGCCACTCATACATTTCAGTTGTTTCCATAGCACTGCTCTTGTAAGCTGTGTTCAACATCAAAGCCGCTTCCATGGCATTTTTCCAGAGAAAGAAACAAAATTTCAAAGCCCCACAGTGCTCTTAAATTGGGACGTGCATGCACACACACGCACACACACATACACGAGGTTCAAGTGGAACTACTTTCATGAAAAAATTCATCTTCCCAGGTGATGCCACTGGTGCACTAACTCAGAGTGAGTTGCTCAAAGCTTTCTCAATGGGAAAAACATGCACTATGCAAGCTCCACCCAGCAGTGTTTTCCCCGGGTCTTTTTTGGAGGGGGGTTGAGGGGAGGCACTTCTTCATATTATTCCATCACTAAATCACATCAATCAGTATTATATAATTACTACCACAATTAGTTTCCAAATATTCTCTTTCTTCCTAGACCCCTTGACATTTTCTCCCTTTTATACATCCCTTATGCACCTCACCTCCCCCCTACAAAAAACCCAACCCTTATTCTGCTTGCTGTCTCTATAGATTCATCAATCATAGGTTTTATACATAGAAAGACAGGAAGACATATAACACAACCTCAAGAGGGTGACCCCAGTGACATTAATACCTCTGAGATAAACCCTAATATGGACAAACAAAACAAAAATACAGAAAATGTTGAAAGCTGTATCAGGTCCAGTGTGCTTCAAGGATCAACTGACAAAGTCTTAACAGTTCAAGTCAGGTCTGTCCCTTTGTTCTTCTATTGCAAACTGGATTCTCATAATTTAGACTCTGATACTAGCCCCTCCTTCAACTTTGGATTAAATGAATTCCAAATCTTCAGTGACTGGTGATGGTTTGCTACTTCCACATGGACTTATTTGACATCTCACTTAGATGACTGCTCGTTTAAGACCCTAGATACTCCTTTATCTGATAGCCAGGCACCATCTAATTTCTGTGCCACATTTTACTATAGCTTCTGTGTTCCTTTCCTGAGGGCAAGTTTCGATCAGGGCCATGATGTAAGACCCATGATGTAAGACTCTTAAATTGGAGCTAGGATTTAGTGCAAGTCCCAAACCCATTCCTGAAGCTATGCTTTTGTTTGTTTTCTTAATCTTCCTTTGTCTAGTGAGGGGCTGTATATAAATATATGATGAGGTCCCTCCTGGACAAATAGATAGTCCTATCAGAGGGATGAGGGATACTGATGGGAAAAACAATTCAGGATAGAGGAAAGAAGCAAACATGTCTTAAGGAACACGAGTGATCCTCTGCTGATAGGCAAAGAGGGAGGACTGAACTCCAGCTGGGGGGATAAATGACTAAAAATGCTTTGGGGGACCCCAGCGGGGGAATGTCTTTGGTGGTATGCACTGAATGAACCACATTGACCAGGGTTTCTAAGTGCATCCTGAGGACTCTAGATGAGTGCCATGGAATGCTGGGACACTGAACCCTGGATCTTCAAGGCACACAGCATGCTCCAGAGGCTGCATCACTGAGCTCAGATGTGGAAACTCCACTGGGTGAACTGTGCTCTCTCTACCTCAGACACACGTGTAACCTAAGGACTTAAGTCGGAAAATACATGGTGTCTGAGGAAGAAGACAGCTCTACCAAGATTATTGAACTTTTGGTAGACAAACAGGGTCTTGTTACATCGATGCCCAATATGTTATATTAATGTCTTAATGTGTATTATTCCGGCGAATCTATTGTGATAGGTAAGCTTGTTGTGCCAACATGGCCAAAGATGATAGGTAGGTCTGTTGTGACAACACGGCTAATGAACACACAAGATCAATTGAAGGGCGGAGATAGAAATGGCTTGGTGAGCCCCGCCCTTGCCCTCGTTCTTGGATCTTCTGACCAGCCAGCTGCCTTGTTCGTCCTGTGCCTCAATCTCCAAGTGACACTACACGTGGGACACCTAATCGGTGGACTGTGTGGCTGTTGAGTTGAGGTTCCTTCAAGGCCTGCTTCGCCACACTCCTGGAATGTACATCTCTTAAGCTGGGGACTGTTGGACTATGTCATCTGATTGACTGTTGGTGACCTGCTTTGCCGTTTGTTGCTTGTGGCCGGATAGCCTGAATTGCTCTACAGAGGACTGCTCAGTCGCCCTCAAGACTTAAAGGACTGCCAGTCTTCCAGCTGTCTCATGCAAGTGAGTTGCACCAAGCCACTTGTATTGCTTTATAGATTAGTTAACTGTTTATTTCTTATATATCCTTCTATCTATAGACATATATAAAGAGAATTACTAGTATCCTGGGCTTGTTTTTCTAGAGCACCCTGTCTAACACACCTATGATGGACATTCTCAGTGATTATTATTGTAAATTTCCCTGACAATTAGCCCCCATTTTTTGTGTAAATAACAGCCAACCATGAAAAGATTGATTCTGTAAAAGTGAATAATCCAGGTATTATGATATGGAGTTGGCCTACATTGGCCTAATATCCCTCACTCAACAGAGCTTTAAAAAATCAGAGCAAAAAAAAAATTAGAGCCAGGGGCTAATCAGAGACAATATTAACAGAAGCTCATGATAGCCAGGACAATTATCAATAAAACTCTCGACCATAAATTAACAGGAAGGTTTTGGTTTGTATTTTGTTAATTATAGCAATTCCAGTGAATGTGATATAGGGTTCCAATGGTAGTTTTTCTTTTTTGGGGGGGAAGGGGCATCACTGCCCTCTGGTGGGAGTAGTAGGCCCAGCTTTGCTCCTGGAGAGCTGCTGCTGGATTTGAACCACCAACCCTGTGGGCCGCAGTGTCACACTCAACCACCAGGCCACCGGGGTTCAGCACCCCCAATGGTAGTTTTTATTTCCACTTCTCTAATGACCAATAATGTCCAGTATCTTTTCAGATGTTTGTTAGCCATTTATATGTGGCTTTGGAGAAATGGAAATGCAAGTCCTTTGCCCACGTTAAAATTGGGTTGCTTATCTTCCTTTAGTTAAGTTATTTAAAAAGGTTCTTTTCCTCTGGTCTTTATATATTCTGAAACCAAGATTCTTACAAGATATATAATTTCCAAATATTTTTACCTATCTTTCTATTCTTCTTGATGGTGTTCTCTGATGCACAGTAGTTTTTAATTCTGATAAAGTCCATTTTTTTTCTTTTGCTGCTTATATGCTTTTGATATGATTTTTAAAAATCTATTGCCAAATCTTAGGTCATAAGCATTTACTCTTTGTTTTACTTTCAGAGTTTTATAGCCCTTACATAGATGTTGATCCATTTTGAGTTCTTTCATTTGAGATGAGGTAGGAGTCCAATTTCATATTTTTGCATGTGGAGATTTTTAATTGTTCCAGCACTATTTATTGTAGAGACAATTCATTCCCAATTTAATGGTATTGCTTTCACTTGAAAGTTAATTGACCACACATGTATGAATTTATGTGTGAACTCTGGTTTCTCATCCATTGATCTGTGTGTCTCTTCCACATGTCAGTACTACACAGTTATACAGCTGTAGCTGTGCAGTCAACTTTGAAGTTGGGAAACATGACTCAACTTTTGCTTTTCCAAGGTTGTTCTCACTATTCAAGTTCCCTGATAATTGCATAGGAATTGTAGGATTGACATTTCCATTTCTCAAAACAAAACTATTGTTGGGAGTTTGAGAAGCATTGTGTTGATTCTCTAGATTCCATTGGGTAGCAATGCCATCATCAACAACCTATTGGGTCTGTAAACCATTAACTCAGAACGCCGATGATGTCGGTTAATCTACCTCCTTCAACTACACTTGAGACGTTAGTACCCTAGATCCCTCTAGTTATATTTCTGTAACAATGCAATATCCTGGAGAGGCTTAAATATGAATTTTATATTTGTTATGGAGACTTAAATATTCACATCCCACATGAAAGTGTCACTTACTCAAGCTCTTCTGTCTGGTTTTTTTGGGGGAGGGGGATTATTTTTTCATTGTCTGCTTTTGCTTATGGAAAATGTTAGAACGCAAGGATTTTCAACACCAATTTATAATCATTTCATGATCGTCACTTCTGGGTAGAGGAGTTGATCTACATGAACGCTACATGTTCATTGTTAAGAGAAAATTACTTAAGAGGCATCACAAATTATATGAGAGCTCTCTTTCAATTCCTTTACATCCCCCAAAGCTGATTATGAAACTTTAGTTACTTTGTGCCAACTATCACCCGAAGGAGCACAGGAGGCTCTTTCAAAGTCTTCTCTAAAAATGTTAAAGTCTGTTTAACGAGACAACAATCACTCGAGCTTGTCAACAACAAAAAAGAAAATGTGGACTGCCCAGAATCTGTTCCCTGCCCTCACATCAAATTAGAATCAAAGATGATGTAACAACCCAAGAAAAAAGAAATGGAGATTGCTTTGAGACTAGCAATTTTAAGGAAATTATATATTCTCCAAAGGTAAAACTCATTTTAAAGGCCAGTAGATCATTAGTATGAGGGGCAGCGATTGCCTGGTTTCCCAAGTCTGGAGTTAACTTCTCAAAGATGCCGCTTATGAATGGAACTGCAGCCTCTGTGAACTCATGGCCCAAGGCGATTCAACAATATCAGGAAAAGTTTTAAGACTAAACTGCTAATACATTCAACTGGCAAGTGGTCTCTCTCTCACCCTTCCACTCAAAACCATGGATCCACGTCAACCATAGCAACCATGTAGGACAGAGTAAAACTTCTGTGAGTTTCCGAGAAGTAACGCTTTATAGGAGCATAAAGTCCCCTCTTTCTCCCTTGGAGTAACCAGCGGTTTCAGACTGCCAGCCTGGCGGATCTCAGCCTGATGCTTAACCACCGCAACAAATAACTGGATATGAAACACTCCCCCTCCCCCTCACCTTGCCTGAGCTCAAACTGCACCCAGTTAACTTAGGCTGTGTCATGATGCAGGGGGCAGGCAGATGGACCGGGGCACTGCCTGCGGAAGTGGGAGGGAGGCCACATTCTCCTGGGGTAGTGGAAAGAGAGAAAACACTCTACAAACAGACAAATTTGGTAGGGGGAGGGGCGGGGAGAAAAAGCGAATAGGCCTCTCAAGCCCCAAACTCAACATTCCAGCTCTTGGGGAACACAGTGAACACCAGAAAGGGAGCGAGCCTCTTATACGAGGAGGGCAGTTAGGCCACAGAGAAAGTGCTTCTAGTGTATCCTGATGCTCCACCCCAGAAGTGCCGGAGACATTTGCTGCAGGGCTGGGGTGAGGAGGCCCCCCTCTCAGCCATGCAGCCAGCACTCAGCATTCCCAGCACGGCCTCCCTAACTGGCCCTCTCCAAACAACTGCTGGGATTTGATCCCGATGTGACAGTGGGTCTCTGATCCCTGATTGGGCACCGTGCGCTCTTTCACTGCTCCGCTTTCTCTTCGCCCTTTTTCTTTTCTGTAGAGGAAGCTTGCTGTTAATTTGCAGGTCTGCCATTCCGTGCCCAAGGGCAGCACTCCAGACCCAGGGCAGGCCACTCCTGTTGGGCTCTCACCCTCCTCGGCATGGTCTTACACATACGCTCCTGGAAAGAATCGCTTGTCTTCAGGGCGAGTGCCTTGCTGGCAAGTGCTCTAGACAGGAAAAGAGAAGCTAGCTGGTAAGCAGGGTTGATGACACAGCTGGGAAGGGCCGCTGTCAATGTTAAGATGGCAGAGGAGCATATGACAAATCCTACATGTCTGTCAACATGAGAATGGCTCAGGAAATTGCAGTCTAGTAGGAGAGCGCTACTTAGCAATAATGGGAAAAATAATTAAATTTTTTCTATGTACATTTATTTTTCTTAGATAAGTGATGTGCATTTAGAGTTTTTTATTTAATTTTTCCACTTAGCACTGTTTTATGGTATTAAAATCTTTCTAAACACTTAGTTTTGTCAGATGAATTTGTTTGTTGCATAGATGTGCCTTCATTTAACAATGCCCCAGTATCCGTGCCTTTTAACGTGGTTGACAGTTTGGGATTTGTTTCCTTTATCATATGGAAAATGAACATCTTGTATAGAAATGATTGTCTTAAGCTATGATTGCTTCCATGAGACTGTCTGCTAGAACTTGAATTCCAGGGTTAAATAGTATGAACCCTTAAATAGTAAGGCCCTTAACTGTCAATCTGCATGCATGCGGAGATGTATTTCTTCACCTTCTACAAGGAGTGTAGGAGAACAGCTGTGCCTCTACATGCTGGCTGGTGTAAGTTTTCTCTCGCACGCAAACACTCACACGTCTCATCATACTCCCTATCTCCCACCACCATTTATTCCCCCCAATCACTTTGCTAATCTGATGTGCGAAAACATTGTATGCTACAACTTTAAGTGCTGTATTTACTAATGGAATGAAGCCGTTAAATTACCTAGAGTTCCTCTTCCACAGAGAGTCTGCTGAATGTTGTGGAGTCTGATATTTTTCAGAAGTAACCACAAAGTGTGTAGGGACTTCTGTTCAGAATAACCAATGCAGCATCCGTCCCTTGAGATGACAACTATGAAAGGAAGGCTATATACTTCATCACCTAAGTAGTAAGCACATACATATTGTAAGATGTAAGAGGAAGAAACAAAAAATCCTTAACAGCAAGGATACAAAGGAAGGAAGCTGTGAGGAAGAATGGAGAGGGGAAATTCATCTGCCCTCAGTGATGGCCACAGTAATCACGCAGAAAGAAGAACCTTCTACTTAAACCAACTGAAAGAAAGGTCTGCAAAACATTAAGTGGGCTGGGCCCAACATGACCCTGGAGGAAAACACACCCCAATTCAGAGACAGTGGGAGCTGGACATGGAACTGGGAAATAGACTGGGGTTTACCGGAGGAAGAATTATTAAAAGGTCTGTGGAACAGCTATGCTCTTTAAAGCGCTAAGCTCTGTGATCGGCTTTCTGTAAAACAGAGGGAGTAATGAGCAATTGAGGCACTCCCACACAGGGGCTAAGACAGGAGAAGAAGAGGTAACATCACGACTGACCAGGAACCCTGGAGAGAATGCCCAGCCATCGAACAGGATGAATTTACTCCTGGAGGGCCAATCTCAACGTGTGCTGAAGGAATCAGTTTTAGGATCCTCAATGCTGGCTGCACATGAGAATCATCTGGAGAGTTTCTCAGAAATATCAATTGCCTGAGCCAATCTAAGTTCTTCAGATTTATAGGCGAAATGGGAATCCAAACATTTGTACTTTGAATTCATACGTAACTAAGCAGACAACAAATTGGTATTCTCCTACAATAAGACTTCAACAACCTCATCCTAATAGATTAGAACTTAAAAATCACTAGAGAGAGAATGTTTTATATTAAAAGATCATTTTATTAGGGACTTTTACATCTCTGATAAACAATCCATACATCAATTGTATCAAGCATATTTGTACATATGCTGCCATCATTATTTTCTAAACATTTACTGTCTAGTTGAGTCCTCCCACCCTCATGACCCCCTTTAAGAAATGTTAGTGGCTCCTTGGTAAATTATAAATTATCATTATTTTCATATCTTATACCGACTGCTATCTCCCCTCCCCCAAGGTTTCTTTTGTTTGTCCCCTAGGGGTGGGGGAGTGGGTGTTTATATGTCAATCGTTGCAATCAGTTCCCCTTCCTAAAGAGATAATTTTTTAAAGAACTTACTACAACCAAAGCTCTGGTTTATTTCATGACATTTTCTTTGCAACTGAGATGCTACAGTTTTATTGCAGTCTGTTTACTAGGTGAGAATTTGTTTTTATTACACACAAGACTAATTTTGAAATATGAGAATTCACAGCCTTCACCAATTCTGAAAAAGTTATCACCACTAACTCTTTGAAGGTTGCTACTCTTTCTCTTTAGTCTCTTACGTCTATCTACTGCCATCAAGTTGATTCCAACTCATAAGGACCCTAAAAATCAGGGTAGAATTACCCCTCTGGATGTCTTAGGTTGTAAATCTTTACAGGAGCAGAAAGCCTCATCGCTTTCCTACAGACCAACTAGTGGGGTCGAACTGCTGACCTTAGGCTTCCCGTCAAATTCAGAATAGAAACCAGAATTATTTCCATGGCCTACAAAGTCCTGCATGATACGGCTCCTCGTTGCTCTCTGGCCTTACTTCTCCTACCCATCTCCCCAGTGAGTATTCTACAGCTGGACTTTGTTGCTCAAACACACTCCTGCCTCAAAGTCTTTCACTTACTGATTATTCTACCTTGAATCAACCCCCTGAGAGTGTACACTTGCTCCATCGTCTCCCTCAGGTCTCTCTGTCCAAATGTTAGAGAGACCAAGGTATCATCCAAAATTCTCAAGTCTTTTATTCTGTTTTATTTCTTTTCATAGCACTTACCAGCACCTGAAATAAAGTTTGCCAATGAAATGTCTTATCTCCTGTGTAGACAACCTCCAATAACCCCCACCTCCTGGTATCCATGAACTTGTGAAACACTCCAAGACTTGACTTATTAACTCACACCCAATAAAAAGCAGCCTGTAATGTCTTAGTTAATATTCTCTACTTTATCTCAAGGCTCTAATATCCATTGCAATGGCTGTACAGAAATCAAAGACAAAACTCACAATTAAAGGGTGCATTCATTAACAAGTTGAAATACCAGTGAAAAATGATCAGAGTTGAATTGTTTATCAGGTCATGCCACAAAGTTCTTTCAGGTCTGTTGGTAAATGCCCAAAGAGCACACTACTCACTATAAACCTCAACCAGAAGGCATTCAGCTTAAGCTCCATGAGCAAACAAACCCAACTCCCTGAATTAAGAGCCCAGAGGCACCTCAATTACGGTAAACCTCAGCTCAACCAAAGGTACTCAGCTCTCTCGGGGCAGGTGGGGTGGGGAGAAAGAGTGTCAGCAAATCTAAATTCCCCAATTAAGTGCCCAGAGGTAGCCCACTCTGCAAGCACAAAAGACCTTGTCTTTGCTTATTCCATGCTATCTTACATAATCTTAAAGTTCTCTGAATTTAAGGACATTGTCATTTTGCTTATTCAATTGCTTATATTTTACAGCTATTCAACTCCAAGGTGTTCAATTTAACAGTAAAGTCAATTATCAAACAAATATAAAAATATCGGAAGGTCTTAAAAAGCAATCTGGATACTTTTTTCCCCCCAGTAATTTTATTGGCGGCTCTTATAGCTCTTATAACATTCAATACATCATTTGTATCAAGCACACCTGTATACATGTTGCCACCGTCATTTCCAGACTTTTAAATTCACATGGCTCATGGAGCCTAAAAAATATTTTTGAATGTATAACCATCTTCTGCCTAAGATCTCTCAATGATTTCTAGGTCACTGGTGAAAGATAAGCTGCAAATGCATTGTTTAATCGAGCTATGCCTCCAATTTCAAGTTCGTGAATGAGAGGCTCCAAGGTCAGAGAGAGAAAATAAATGAGTTCTTTGTTTCACTCCAAATTTGAGTTGAAAGGGCTGGTGACATCATCACACTGGATACTGGGCATTATCTCACTTGTCCATGAAAAAGGTACCTGCTGTCCTTTGGGCTGGCATGGATAGTTGTGGTCTCCCTCTGTCAATCAAAGTTTGGATGTATCTACAAAACACACACACACACCCCATTTTACTGTGCTTTACTGCACTTTGCCTTTTTCCTGTGTTGTTCCCTCATTGACAGGTTGTGACCGTCCCGTGCCAAGCAGGTCTGTTGGCACCGTTTCCCCAACAGTGTGAGCTCCCTTCATGCCTCTGTGGTCATGTTTCGGTAATTCTCCCGCTATTTCAAACTTTTTCATAATGCTATAATGCACACTTAATGGACTGCCGTACACAGTGTAAACATCACTTATTTGCATTAGGAAATGAGAAAAAGTGTTCTGACAAGCTTTAGAGTGATAGTTACTTCAGTACAGTGGTCTGGAACTAAACCCACAATACTCATATATATATATATATATATATGTACACACACACATATATATAATAAGGCAAATGTTTGTTGTGATTTTCAGGAGCCACTGAACTGGTTTCCACTCAAAACGAAACCCTACCCAGTCCTGCACCACCCTGGCAATGTTTGAAGCCACTGGCAGCCTCTGTGTCCATCCATCTCACTGAGGGTCTCCCTCTGTTTCTCCGACCCTCGAACTGACCATCGGTGCGATAGACAAGTACAGATCCTCCTCAGACAAAATCAAGTAACTGGCAGGACTGGTGTTCTGGGTGGGAAGCCTTAGGATATTCTTGTGGGACAACTTGGTTGATGAACACAGTATAGTTTACAATATTCCTCATTTATGTTCTTCATTCCAGATCAGGAGTCATAGCGCGGGGGTCTGAAAACACCTGTGAGTGCCATTTAAAATACAACACACCGTCTCTTCCCTGCTGAAGCAGCAGGGAGAGAAAGGAGCCAAAGACCCAGAGAAGAAATTCATCTACAAAACAGTCTACACTTCGACAAAACTAACTTGGTAACCCATTCAGACGAGGGCCACAAGAGATGGATCCCCATAGAACAGGAGGGCATCGGGGACCAGAACTAAAATTCTTTAAAAGTCTGCTTATGAAACCAGTTGAGATAATCTCCAAGACAATATAGCCCTGAAATACTCCATAAACCTTGAATTAAAAGTACCCCAATGTCATCTTCTAGCTAAAGAAGAGAGATGGGTTCTTGGTCCCCTTGAGTATAATGTACCTTAAAAAAACACACACACACACACGAGGTCAAATGTCAATAATTACTCAAAAAGCAAAAATGAAAGGGCAAGAGAGAAGGAAAACAGATTACTGGAAATGAACCAACCCCAGTGGAATTAATAGGAATGTTACACATTGTGAAAAACATGTGGTTACATATGTATTCATGTAACCCAACAATTTACATAGTGATTAGACTAGGATTTGCTGTGTGAATTTTTGCTAAAAACACAATACTATTTGTTCTATAGAAAAACTACTGGCTGAGCCCCGGTGGCGTAGTGGTTGAGTGCAGGACTGTGATCCACAGGCTGGGCAGTTCAAATCCAACGGCAGCTCTCCAGGAGCAAGGCTGGGTAGCTCCCAAGACCACCAGATGACAGTGATGCCACGCACAAAAAAGAAAAAAAACTACTGTATCTTAGTTATGCTCAAGGCATTATTATTATTTTTTTATTTAAAAGCTATAGCATTTGTTTTTTTGTTTTTGTTTTTTTTGTTTTTGTTTTTTGGGCATCACTGCTCTCCAGTGGTGAGAGTAGGAGGCCCAGTCCCACTGCTGGAATTGATCCTCCGTTCCAGTGGGCCGCAGTCCCGCGCACAACCACTACGCCACCGGGGCTCAGCCCAAAAGCTATAGCATTTGATTGTTAATAATATAGCCAAGTCATAGATTTTCAACTTGGATTGAATATGGGCACTTGTATTTATTTTTCACAGAAAATAGAGCAGCAAAGTTTTTTCCTGTGATGTGGCTTTGTTTTGGTGGGCGTTCTCTTTCTCTGCAGATTGGAATGTTTTATAATTTAATGTCAAGTTACAGGATTCCATTTTTGTGATGAGAAGTTGTTTCTATTACTTAGGAGTGAGAGTTATCAAAACATATTTAACCAGCAGTGATAATGTAATCAACTCATTGAAACAGATCTTAGAACTTAAATATGGTGTGTGTTTTTGTTTTGTTTTACAGACTTAGAGTCCAGTTGTCTTTTATATACCATAAAAATTTCAACTATTCACCAGAATAAGTTCAATGTTTTATAAAGGAGTGGGAAATGAACACTGAATTCATCTGGAAAAGTTTATCACCTCGAGCTGATTACGTTCAAGAGCTAACTACTGGCTACACAGGGGCATCCAGTTTGTGAAAATTCACCCCATTCCACAGTTACATTAATTTTATGTATGCTTCAAAAGGAAATACAGCAAAGAAAGAGGAGGCAAAGGGCATTTCCAGAGGTCTAAATACAGACATGTACATATGTAAACATATTCATATATGACGATGGGGAAAGAGATATATGTGCATATATTTATAGGCTTAGTATTAAGGTAGCTGTTGGACATTGAGCCTCTACTAAAGTACTCCCTCAATGCAAGAACACTTTGTTCTTAATCTGTACTCCATGATACTCACCTTCCTGATGATCACTGAAGACAAAGCGGGTGTATAAGCAAATGTATGAAGAAAGCAGATGGTGCCTGGCTATCAAAAGATACAGCATCTGGGGTCTTACAGGCTTGAAGATAAACAAGCGGCCATCTAGCTGAAAAGCAAAAAGTCCACATGGAAGAAGCACACCAGACTGTGTGATCACAAGACATCAATGGAATCAAGTATCAGGCATCAAAGAACAAAATTATCACACCACTGTGAATAAGGGGAGTGAGGAGACTCAAAGTCCATCTATAGGCAACTGGACATCCCCTTATAGAGGGTTTTGGGGAGGAGATGAGCCAGTCAGGGTGCAGTATAGTGACGATGAAACATACAACTTCCTTCTAGTTCTTTAATACTTCCTCCCCCACACTATCATGATCCCAATTCTACTTTACAAATCCAGCAAGACCAGAGGATGTACATTGGTACAAATAAAAGCTGGAAACATAGAGAATCTAGGACAGATAAACCCCTCAGAACCAATAACGAGAGTGGTGATACCAGGAAGAGAAGAGGAAGGTAGGGTAGAAAGGGGAAACCGATGACAAACATCTACATATAACCCCCTCCCTGAGGGACTGACAATCAAAAATTGGGTGAGGGCAGACATTAGACTATATAAGACATGACAAAATAATAATAATTTATAAATTATCAAGGGCTTGTAAGCAAAGAGGGTGGAGAGGGAGGGGGAAAATGAGGAGCTGATACCCAGGGTTCAAGTAAAAAGAAAATGTTTTGAGAATGATGATGGCAACAAATGTACAAATTTGCTTGACACAATGTATGAATGTGATTCATACACAATGTATGAATGCTGAGCTGTATGAGCCCCAATAAAATGATTTATAAAACAAAAAGAAATTTATGCATACTTCATTTCAAAAAGTCTGTTTAAGTTACGTATTGTAGTATTGCAGATTAAATGAGAGAATGTGTTTGTTTTTTACAGCTAGGGAAGTAGCAAGGTACAATTTGGGATCAGGAATGACTCAGAAGTAACAAGAGCCCAATAAAAAGATTCATTAAGGGCTGAGCCCCAGTGGCGTAGTGGTTGTGCGCAGGACTGCAGCCCACTGGGACGGAGGTTCAGTTCCAGCAGTGGGGCTGGGCCTCCTACTCCCACTGCCGGAGAGCAGTGATGCCAAACAACAACAACAAAAGATTCATTAAAAAAGGGGGGGAAGAGGAGCTTATACCAAGGGCTCAAGTAGAAAATATTTGAAAATCATTATGGAAACATGTGTGCAAATATGCTTGATGCACATGCATTGAATGTTGTAAGAGCCCCCAGTAAAATTATTTAAAAAGAAAAAAAAAAGTAACAAGAGCAAATCTGGGTATAGCTCTTAGTCAGAAAAGCTTCTTCCCTCCCTCTGCTCCCTGGGCCCTGCTCGAGGTTCTGTCAGACACGGTGACAGTTCCTAGCTTTGTGAGCCAACTTGCTCTGGTCTCCTGGTTCCTGCCATCTCAAGTTGCTGTCCCTCTTGTGACTGCTGATTCGCACTATCCCTCTTGTGACTGCTGATTCGCACTATCCCTCACTGTCTTCCGTGTTATCACTCCCTGTCTGTCTGTCTGTCTCCTGGTGTCAGGCCTTCTCAGCGCAGAGATCCTGGGTCCAAAGGACATGCTTCCCTCCTGTCTCTTCGTGGGGGTAGTGATGTTCCTATCTGCCCTTTCTTTAAGAGACCCCACCAGATTGGCGGAGGGGAGTGAGTGAGTGTGGAGAATGAAATGAGATAGGAAATTAGTAAAACTAGATTATACCAAGATGTTGAAGCTATGTGATGGACTCAAGGCAGCTCAGGACATAAATGTGAAAATTGCTACAATAAAATATGGTTGAAAAGATGGCACAATTACTATTACAGGTGTGCTCACATGTGAACAG
Source organism: Nesogale talazaci (assembly GCA_004026705.1). Taxonomy (NCBI): domain Eukaryota; kingdom Metazoa; phylum Chordata; class Mammalia; order Afrosoricida; family Tenrecidae; genus Nesogale; species Nesogale talazaci. The sequence goes on from PVJH01008377.1 coordinate 48,553, forward strand.
CTGAAAGAACAGGGGACACAATTGGGTGACCTGCATGGACCGTGGAAGGTTGCCACCATTGAAAGAAGGGCATGATGTGCGAACTACAGAAAGAATGTATCATTCTTACACCACCACCACCACCACCCACCCACACACACACACACACACACACCAGATCCGCCAGTGGATGAACTCAGGTGAGAGCTGCAATTGAGAAGAAAAAGAAGTATGTATCTTTGCCACCAAAAGAAGACTAGCTCTTTGAGCTTTTACAGTCAACTTACTTTATCTAAAACAAAAGGAAAGGCTGGCCTACAGAAGAAACTGTATGTGACTGTATGACTGTGTGTGTGTCTCCGGACTGTGATCCCTGCAACATACCACGCTATAAACTCCATGACATGGTGTATGGGTGGGGTGTGTTTTGAAAGTGACTCAGAGGCTGAGCCCCGGTGGCGTAAGTGGTTGAGTGCGGGACTGCGGCTCATGGGCTTGGTGGTTCAAATCCAGCGGCGGCTCTCAGGAGCACCACCAGAGGCAGTGATGCCAAACAACAACAACAACAACAACAAAGAAAGTGACTCAGAGATCCACTCCCGCCCCCACCTTGAGAAAGAGGGCTGGCAAAAAGCAAGTAGGAAATGTGCAAGGTAAATTATGATTCGCAGTTGATAAATGGCTAGCTAACATGACTTATGATGGCTATGTAGAAAAAGGAAAAACAGGGCTGAGCCCCGATGGTGTAGTGGTTGTGCGCGGGACTGCAGCCCACTGGGACGGAGGTTCAATTCCAGCAGTGGGGCTGGGCCTCCTACTCCCACCACCAGAGAGCAGTGCTGCCCAAACAAACAAACAAACAAAAAAAAGGAAAAACAATTGTAACTGTGAGTTAAGAAAACAACATAAACAAATTCAGTTCTGACAATTATGCATGCATGTGAAAAAGAACTAGAGAGATGAAAGTTTAAAGTTTATATTCAAGGCTGATAGGACTCTATTTTACAAGATGTGAAATTCTTATGTCACCATGTTAAAATTAAAGTTTTAGTTTAGTTTTATTTAATTTAATGTTCCTACTTAACTAGTCAATAAATAATTTTATAATATATTTATCAGGAACCAAAATAACTAACATTGTAAGTGTAAGAATTTGTTCATCAGTAAGAAATGAAACAACATCAAGTTGACAAATAGCTTGGTTTTAATGCTCAATTGGCTCTTTGTTCTTTTGAGAGCTATTTAAGTTCTGGGAAAAAAATAAAAGCAAAAGGTAATGAGATTCATGTTATGAAAAGTACTTAACGTTTGTGCAAAGTAAAAAGGAATTTGTACAGCAGCCGCCCATGAACTGTGGGTAACAGCAAGACTAAATTTCTGGATTCTATTTTGCGTTTCACCTTATTTGATCTCGCTAACATCACCCATGCCAAGTTGAGTTTTTTTCCTCTTTTCCCTTCTCCTCAAGTTCATTGATGTGAGGTGGGGGGAAAAAACACAGCAGCTCTGTTACAGCCCTCTCCTGTTCTCCCAGCAATGCCATGAAATGCAGCTTTCTGGAATGGGCTTCAGAAACAGCCAGACTCAAGGACTATCTGATTACTAGCTGTCACCACAGGGATCAACAGGGCTGAGCTGGCTTGAGGCAAGGGATCTAGGTTCAAGTTTGCCACATCTCTCACATAGAAAACATGTCATTACCTATCATGATGACTCTGCCGGTATTGAAATATGTCAATATAGCTCCCAGCAGCACAGCAACATACAAGCTACCCTGATCTCAGTTTACCCCTCTCCCCGCCCTCTGGTCTCTTCTGAGATCCATCATTGATGAAACTCGGTCAGAAGTCAGTGGACACTGGCACTTATTGATGTGGCCCATAGGGTCAGCCTACTAGGACAGTGATCAGGGTGAAGAATAACCTGTGCTGTCAGGAAGTCCTTAGCACACAGTGATGTTCAAAAAATGTTTGCCTTATCTTTTTATCTTACCTTCTAAAACACACACACACACACAATTATAATTCTGCCCATTAAGAAATTGCATGGATCTTTATATCGACTATCTTCCTCCTTGTCTCTCCAGATTCTTCACCCTGATCACTGTCCTAGTAGGCTGACCCTATGGGCCACATCAATAAGTGCCAGTGTCCACTGACTTCTGACCGAGTTTCATCAATGATGGATCTCAGAAGAGACCAGAGGGCAGGGAGAGGGGTAAACTGAGATCAGGGTAGCTTGTATGTTGCTGTGCTACTGGGAGCTATATAGACATATTTCAATACCGGCAGAGTCATCATGATAGACACGATTCATTGAAGCTTCTGGATTAAGCATACAAGGAAGAATGGCCTGGCTATTAATCAGCAAAAAATTTTGAATTTTTATAAAATACAGTTTGATGTAATGCTGGAAGATGAGACTTTCAGGCTGGAAGGCTGAAACACAATGGAGAAAGAACTGCCTCATAAAATGAGTCAATTTAATGATAGGAATGGAATAGCGCTTTTGAGACCTTCATTTGCAAAGATATCAAGACTAAAAATGAGTCAAAGAGCTTCAAACATTAATAATCATAACATGGGACATGTGAACTATGAATCTAGGAAAATTAAAAATCTCAATAAAATGGAATGCTTAAAGGTTGATATCCTAGATTTTAGTACAAGGAAATGGACTGATGGTGACCACTTTGAGTCAAATGACTGTATGATCTACTATACCAGGAGTGACGAGTTGAAGGGGATGGCTTTGAATTCATAGTCAAAATCAATCCAGAAGTACTGTGTCCATGAATAATATACATGCCCTGCAGAGAAGACTAGCAAATACAAAATTTTCAAATGCTATACACCAATCATTGATATAAAATATGAAGGAGAAGATTTTACCAACTTTTGCAGTTTGGAATTGACAAAACATGCAATTCAAGATGCATTACTAAAAAATTTTTTCAATTAAAAAAGGATGTGTTGCTCACTACAGGTGATTGGAACTTGAAAGTTGGAAATAAAGAAGCCACAACCAGAAAGTATGACCTTGGTGACAGAAATGACACTGGAATTTTGCAAGATCAAGAACCTGCTCATTGCAAATACCTTTTTAAACAATGTAAGTGGTGATGATACAACATGGAACTCGTGAGATGGAATATACAGGGACTGAATCAACCACATCTGTGGAAAGGACAGAGAAGCTCAGTATCATCAATTTGAATAAGGCTGACTTGTTCATGTGCAAGTTAAAGTTGAAGTTAAAGAAAACTGGACAAGTTCACAAGAGCTAAAAATACAAATTTTGAGTATTTGCACCTGAGTTTTGAGACCTTCTCAAGAACAGATGATGCACCGAACACTACTGACCTAAGACCAGATGTGATCTGAGCTATCAAGAACATAAAACATATTAACATAAACTACATCTAAGGCAAAAGGCTATTAAAATCAGAAAAGACCAAAACAGATGTCAGAAGAGACTCTGAAACGTCCTCTTGAATGCAAAACAGCTAAGATGATGAGAAGAAATGAAGGAAATGATCTGAAGAGAGGAGTTCAAAGGACTGGTCAAAAAGATAAAGTAAGGTGTTACTAATGAAATCTATCAACATCTAGAGCTGGAGAAACAAAAGGGAAGAACATGCTCAGCTTTCCTCACAGAACTGAAGAAAAAATTCCAGGCTCAAAATTGCAACATTGAAGGGCTGAGCCCCCGCGGGTTTGGGGCTTGGCGGTTCAAATCCAGCGGCGGCTCTCAGGAGCAGCGCTGGGTAGCGCTCGTGACCACCAGAGGCAGTGATGCCTGCCCCCCCCCCCCAAACTGCAACATTGAAGGATTCTGTGGGGAAAATATTAAATGACCTGAAGACGTATCACAAGAAGATAGGGATGCAGGGTAGTGAATTGCCCAATGTAACACTTGTAGCCACAGTCTTCCATTTTGTGTATATTGTAAATACTAGCCTCTACACCTGCAGCTATGCTCGCATTTTTGGAGGGGGCTGTCTGTTATGTTAATGAGGCAGATAAAGGTGGGGTGTTTTTTGAGCTGCCATCTTATTAGAGGGTGTGACCCAAGTCAAGGGTGTAGTCTGTGTCCAATATAGAGGAATGATCTGTCTTGGAAGAGGTATAACCAGAATGTTCCTTAAGCGTCATACTTGGGGCAGGTTACCAGGAGAGGCCAGGGCCTGACAAATAACATCAAGCTGGGTACTGAACAGGATCGGTGAAAACGAAGACTACCTTGACCGAGGTGGATTGGCCTAGCGGTGGCAACAATGGGCTCAAATGTAACAACTGTGGGGATGGTGCAGAAGCGGGCAATCTTTCCTTCTGTTGCACAAGAGGTAGGAGCTGACTGGACAGCCCCAAAGAGGAGCAACAAGCTGGAGGCAGAGTACAAAGAGGAAGAGGAAGATTTCATGCTTGACACAAGAGTGGTGTAGCAGTGTGGAAAAGCTGGACATTTGGGGATATCTTTAACCTCCACTTCATAGGAACCATCCTCTCTCTGACCCTTCTGTAAGAAATTATTTATGCAGAAGGAATACGAAGAGTCACTGTGCCCCAAAGAAGGTGTCTAACTGATCTGTTGGTGAGTACGGTGGGTGATCAAGGAGAAGGAACCGCACATCAGGAAGGGATGCCAAACAATGATTGTAGGGAACCTAGGGGGTCAGTGGGCTGGGTATCATAATGTAGTCGATTTTATGCTCCTGGGTAGACACTATGAATATGTGACACACGCACATCGTGAACTCAGCACCAAGATGATCGTGGAAGCTGACTTTGCAGGCAGGGTGGCATAACACGGAGGCTACACCAGAAGGGCTTAACACAGGGGCCCAGATGAATGGACTGAGCCCTACCTCGAAGTTGCTTTCACCCTTGGGCTGAGGACTGGACTGCTTGGATGGGAGAGGAAGCAGAGAGTGGTGACCTGGGACAGTGGAAGTGGTGGTCATTGGTCCTTATGGGGAACTCCTGGCTTGGTGGGTGTCCAGTGGAAATGGATCCCTGAATACCATATTTTTAGTACCTTGAAGCCCACCTTGCAGTGACTTGACAGATTTTGATCTGTTGGGCAGGGATCTGCACTTGGAAGAATTGATCCAGGAAAATCCCCCATGGCACCATTCCCCATATTTAAGCAGCGCACACTCAAATGGGAGATCAAACTGTGTAGGCACCAACTCATGGGTTGTGACTCAGGGGAAATGCACTCCCACTGACTCCTGATACCAACAGTCCAGAGGGCTGTGTCACTGGGAAAACTGATGATGTTATCAGTATAACTGCCTAAAACCCCACTGATTGACAATGTTGTACTTTTGCCCCTGTATTTTTTTCCTCCTGCCTATAACTTGCTTTTGTTTTTTCTGGTTGCTTGTTTGCTGGTTGGTTTGCTGCCATCATTGGTAGAGTGAGGCAGTTCTCAACCTGTGGGTTGAGAACCCTTTGGAGGTCAAAGGACCCTTTCACAGGGGTCATCCAATTCATAACAGTTGCAAAATTACAGTTATGAAGTAGCAATGCAAGTAATTTTATGGTGGGGGGGGCGGTTATCACAACACAAAGAACTGTATTAAAAGGTCATGGCATTAGGAAGGTTGAGAACCACGGATATAGTTAGACTTTTTAAAAAATAATTTTATTGGGAGCTCATACAACTTATCACAATACATACATGCATCCATTGTGTCAAGCACATTTGTACATTTGTTGGCATTATTTTCATTTTCTATCTACTTGAACCCTTGACGTCAGCTCATTCCGCCACACGCACACACACACACCCCATTCCTACACTCCCTCAGTGTAATTGGTCTTATGAGGGTATGATTTTGTCATATTATGTCCACCAAGCAAACCTGAGTCCTGCATATCTCATAAACATGCAGGTGGATTCTGGGCTCCTACCCAACTCTATCCCCAATGCAAGACGCGTTAGTCATGATAACATGGCCCTGCTCAATACTTACCTTCCTGAAATGATCCCTGAAGCTCAGGGTGCTACAGCAAAGTGTGGTGAAGAAAGCAGATGGTGCCTGGCTGGCAAACGGAAGACAGCCTGGGGTCTTAAAGGCTTGTATGCAAACAAGCAGCCGTCTAAGTGAGGAGCCAACTAAATCCGCGTGGAAGAAGCACACCCGCCTGTGTGATCCAGAGATGACAACAAAATTCAAATAGGATGAAAGGGAAAGTATCGGAGGTAGAATTATGAACACCAATTTGTAGAAGGCTATGGAGGACAGTAGGAACCCAGAACCTATCTGCAAAGTAACTAGTTAGATTAAACCGCTGGCAGACCCCCGCAATCCGCACATAAGTGTCTCAAACAGGCTTACTATTAGACAGAGATCATTGCAATATTGACTATGCTGGATTGAACTTGATACTTGGTTAACTGACCTCCCTATTGACCCAATCTGAATTTGTTCTAGGTGCATAAATTATCTCAAGTGTTCTATGACAAAAATTTCTTTCCTGACTTTTAAAATATTGAGGGTAGTCTTTTCTTTCTTAATCATTATTTGTAATTTAATCTTTATATTACTATTTCATCCTTACCACTTTATTCTTATTTCTTATTGTTTCTTTGGTTTTCCCAGTTTGTGAAGTATAGAAAGAGTGGATGCATAGAGATAATAACTGATACAAAGGTTTATAAGACATGAAGGGGTAGTTGTGGGACATAGGGAGGATGAGGGGGTTTCTGGAATAAATAATGAAGCAGGTAGGGGGAGGTAGCATTAGAACTGATTGTGATTACACAATTCATTTTAAATACGATTTAACCATGGTGAGAAATGTTCTAAAATTGTGTGTGGTAATGATTGCACGATTCTTCTTGATATGATTGAATGATTGAACTATTGAATTGTTTGATATATTAGGTACCATTAAATGTTAGAAAAAAGGTAATAAGGGCTGAGCCGCGGTGGCGTAGTGGTTGTGCGCGGGACTGCGGCCCACTGGGATGGAGGTTCAATTCCAGCTCCACGGAGCAAAGACTGGGCCTCCTACTCCCACCACCTGAGGGCAGTGATGCCCCCCCAAAAAAAAAGAAAAAGAAAAAAGGTAATAAAAAACTAATTATTGCTGAGCCCCGGTGGCGTAGTGGTTGTGTGCGGGACTGCGGCCCACTGGGTTGGCGATTCAAATCCAGTAGCAGCTCTCCAGGAGCAAGGCTGGGCCTCCTACTCCCAGTAGAGGGCAGTGATACCCCTCAAAGAAACTAATTATTACACTAATAAGTAAAAAAGTAAGAAGAAAATGTGCTAAAATTGATTACTGTAATGACTATACAACTCTCCTCCATATGTCTGAACTATTGATTTGTATGATACATGGGAAGAAGTGCCAATAAAACTGTAAAATGAAAAAAATTTATCTACATTCACCCATTTTAGGAAGCAGAATATTATTATCTGATGATACTAAGGGAAGAAGTCCAAGACACACTAAAGACATTGGTGAAAAACAAGATTCCAGGAAATGACAAAATACTAATTGAAATATTTCAACAACTGGATGCCACATTGGAAGTGCTCCCTTGTCTATGCCAAAGCATTTGGTGGACAGCTGTGCTGGCCAACCAACTGGGAAAAGAACCACATCTGTGCCCATTCCAAAGAAAGGAGATCCAAAGGAATGAGAAACTGTAAAGCATTATCATTAATATTACACACAAGAAGATATTTTCCCTGAATAATTTAAACATTGTTGTAGCCAGCCGTACACTGTTGAGAAATGCCATAAATTTAAGCCATAGTTAGAAGAAAATATGGGACAAATGCTATCATTACAGATGTCAGATGGATCTTAGCTGAAAGGAGAAAATACCAGAAAGATTTTCACCTGTGTTTTACTGAGTATACAAAGGCATTGGACTGTACAGGCCATAACAGATTGTTGACTACATCACAAAGAATGAAAATTCCAGAGCACTTACTTCTTCTCATGTGGCTCCTATATACCAGCCCAAGAGGCAGTCATTCAAACAGACCAGAAGTATAATATGGAGATTAAAAGGAGAAAGAGAATATCGTGGTTTTATCCTTTTGCCATACTTCTTCAATTCATTATGCTAACGTTGAGGCAACAGTCTGAGAAGCTGGACTGTATGAAAAAGGCAGCACTGGAAGAGGAAAAGGACAAGCATTGGAAGTTGCTAAAAAAAGGTATTTGAGATGAAGAAGTCATTGGTCTTGCAAACTTCTATCATGTGATCTCTGGCTTCCTATCTGTATTTTTCAACTACTGTTCCTTCCTCTTTGTTTCCAATTTTTGCATTCCAACCACCAATAATTATCAATGCATCTTGATTGCATGTTTGCTCAATTTCAGACTGAAGATGGAAGCATTCTTCAACTTCTTTGCCACTATTTTGGTGTTTGGTGCATCAGTTTGAATAATAGTTGCATTTATGGGATTTCCTTGAATGCAGATGGATATACTCTTATCACAGATAGCAATTGTGCTATAAGAAAGATCTTGAAATGCTCTTTTTGATGATGAATGCACTGCCATTCCTCTTATTTGACTCCCAACATAGTAGATCATGATTTTCTCATTCGAAATGGCCAATTCCAGTCCATTTAAGCTAATTCCCACCTAGAATGCTCATATTTCTGTGCTCCATTTCATTTTGACTTCTAATTTCCCTAGATTCATACTCTGTACATTCCAGGTTCTGGTTATAATTGATGTTTGCAGCTGTTTCCTCTCATTTTGAGTCGTGTGCCCTCCTCAAATCAAGGTCTCAAAGGCTTTATTTACTCCTACCACCACCTTTCCCATCCACATCATGATGTTCAACTCTACTTTGAGAAGGCAGCTCATCCTCATTTAGACTGAATGGCTGATGACCTTTTGGTAAGATCTCCGAAAACTTTTCACAGAGTTTTCAGTGGCGGTCAATGTTTCAACGTCTCATAACATGAATGGATTTAAAGAACATTAAGCTGGACAAATGCTATAAAAAGCCAAGTACTGCTCCACAGGGAAAGAGAGACCAAACTTAAACCCGGTGTTCTAGGATGTGAATGCAGCATGACTGCATGGATCAGGGAGCCAGTGGAGGCGGGGTCTGAGGGCCCAGCCCCAATCCCAACTATGTGGATGGCCGCTCCCCGCCCCCCCCCCCCACCTTACCCCAAAAGAATTTACTTTAGAGGACAGCACTGAAGCTGCAGCTCAGCGAGAGGGACATGTCTGACCAGAGCACAAAAGAGCAAATGAAGGGGAAGAGAGAATAGAGCATATTCTGGCCCACGGAGCCTTGAGGACGATATCCCCACTCAGAACAGCCAGTGCGCAGAGGGCCGTCCCCACTTTGAAACATTATGCCCCTTGCTGACCCAAGGCCCTATGGGGACAACACTGGAGACACAAGGTCGGATTGCACCATCTGATCCCACCACATCAAGGCAAAACACTAAGGACATGCAGCAGAGCAGCAGTGGGGAACAGAACATGGAGGTCACAAGGGAGTGCCAAGGGCATACTTTGGATCCAGGGCGTGGCACCCAATCAAACCCAACTGGAGGACACTCCTAGAGGTCAACACACAGACCTTGAACTATTTACAGGTTTTTCTTTTATCTTTTTTTTTTCTTATTTATATATTTTTTTCTGGACATTGGTTTTTGTTGCTGTCATTGTTGCTGTCATTTTGTCGCTTTGTCTTCCTATGTCTTTTTTGTGCATATTATTGTCTCTGCAGGTCTATCTAGATAAGATAGGCTGGATGAACAGTCTGGAGGAGAAAACAATTGGACTGATAAGTTTTAGGGAGACATGGAAGAGGGGGACGTGGGGAAAGGAGGTGGTGTTGACCAATCCAGGGACAAGGGAACAAGTGATCCAAAATCAGTGGCAAAGTGGATGTGAGAGGCCTGATAGGGATTGATTGAGAGTAATGTAACCGAGAGAAATGACTGAAACCCAAATGAAGGCTGAGTATGATAGTGGGACAAGAGGAAAGTAAAAAGAAGTAGAGAAAAGAAAAAGGAGGCAAAGGGCATTTACAGGTCTCAATGTATTTAGAGGTCTAAATACAGGCATGTACATAACTATATATATGATGATGGGGAAATAGATCTATGTGCATATACTTATAGGGTTAGTATTAAGGCAGCAGATGGACATTGGGCCTCCACTCAAGTACGTCCTCAATGCAAGAACAGTTTGTTCTATGAAATTGACCTTCCATGATGCTCACCTTCCTGACACAATCGCTGAAGACAAATGTATGTATAGACAAAAGTGGCGAAGAAAGCTGATGATGCCCAGCTATCAAAAGAAATAGTGCCTGGGGTCTTAAAGACTTGAAGGTAAACAAGCACCCTTTTAGTTCAGAAGCAACAAAGCCCACATGGAAGAAGCACATTAGCCTGTGTGACCACAAGGTGTCGAAGGGATCAAGCAGGTGTCGGGCATCAAAGAAGTAAAAATGATATCATTATAAATGAGGGGGAGTACAGATTGAGGACCCAAAGCCCATCTGTAGTTAGCACAACATCCCCTTACAGAAGGGCCACGGGGAGGAAATGAGTCAGTCAGGGTACAGTTTAGCAATGATGAAGCATGCAACTTTCCTCTAGGTCTTAAATGCTTCCCCCACCCTGCCCCACTCTCTTGATCCAAATTCTACCTTACAAATCCAGCTAGACCAGAGGATGTACACTGGTACAGATAGGAACCAGACACGTAGGGAATCCAGGACAGATGGTCCCTTCAAGACCAGTGGTGAGAATGGCAATACCGGGAGGGTGGATGGAAGGTGGATTACAAGGATCTACATAAAACCTTGCCCCTGGGGTACGAACAGGGAAGTGGATGGAGACATTGGACAGTGTACGATATGACAAAGTAATAATAATACTTTATAAATTATCAAGGGTTCATGAGGAATGAGAGGGAGGGGGGAAATGAGGCACTAACATCAAGGATGAAAGTAGAAAGCAAATGTTTTGAAAGTGATGGCAACAAATGTACACATGTGCTTGGCATACAATGGATGGATGTCTGGATTGTGATAAGAGTTGTATGAGCATCCAATAAAATGATTTTTTAAAAAGACAAGTACTGCATGAAGCCATGATTATAAAGAGTCAAGAAAAGGTGTTCCCACCAAAAGAAATTATGGTGGAGGAGGAAAGTGGGAGCCACAGGCCAGAGGGTAGACAGGGGTCAACTTGGGTGAATAACAGTCAACGAGAGAGATGGGCAAAAAGTGATGGAAAGAAAACAAGGCATTTGGAGATTTAGTGAGCTCTTGGATGTAAAACTGACGATCTGCTGTGTGATCTGTGACCTAATTCACACAAAAAAAGTTTTGTTTTGTTTTGCTTTGTAGCCAAGATATCAATTCAAGGATTAGGGTGTGCCTTGCCCAATTCATGGCAATTTCAAAAGCCCCACGTGCAAAGTTGGGCCATGGATAAAGAAGACCAAGGAAGAATTGCTGCATTTCAATCATGGTGCTGACCAAAAAAAAAAAAAAATTGACTATCTCACAGACTGTAAGAAACCCTCAGCCAGATACAGTGACTCAAAGGCTACACTCTTGGGCTTAAATATGGCAGCGATCATGAGGGTTGGTCGGGCAATGCTTCCATTATTGAGAGCAAGGTCACAGTGAGTTGGAGCCAGCTTGATGGCCCTAAGCACTAACAGTGCCCATGAACTAAGGAAACCAAACATTGAACTGCTTTCTTCCCAGCCGCTTCGCTTTGGGGGATCTTGCTTGATTTTCCCGACACTCTGTTTAAGAGCAGCAAGGGGAGGGGCCAGAGGCCAGGGGCCCCAGATTCTGAGGCTGATTCCCCCCGGCAAGTTCAAGAAGGGCTCAGGGATTGAGCCACCGGGAAAAACTAAGAAACCTTTGGCTTGATCTATTAACAAGCACAATATGTGGGAAGGCGATGAAACATGAACAGCTGAAGAAACTAAGGATTCACTCTCTCACGAGGATGACCAAGGGGATGAAACAGAAGATGGCCATTGGCTCCAAAGACTTGGAAGGTTGTATAAACTGTATGTGATGAGAAAGTTTCATAAGTCGTTGCAATGAGTCAAAGTTCCCAGGACATATATACAGATTGTACCTTAAGAAGCATGTTCTTGGGTTCACAGACATGTTCCCCACCCAAGCAGGGTGGGGGCCATAATGAAAAACCCTTTGGTTATTCCTGGGAGCCTATAGTCCCCGTGCTTTATTTGAATATGAGACATAAACATAAGCAGGAACCAATGAGGGTCATATGTGCCAGCATTTCTCATCATGTTAACAATAAAGCCTTGAAAGCAAGACATGAAGGTTCAAATTTAGTCCACCACAACAAACAATGTCAGAGTATCCAATAAGCAAGGTAAATGCAGGCTGATTTATTTTTACTTATTAATCTGTAGTGAATGAATTACCATTTTTCACTACATCAAAGAGTCTGCTTCTAGAAAGGGCAGGCATCTCTCTCTCACCCCAACAGCATCTTCCTACAGAATCAAAACCGCTTAAAATTTACAATCCCTGACAGGGATCGGAGTGTTCAGGAATGAACCGTGAAAACCAGATGAAACTGTTCAGTATAAATTAGCAAATAAGTACAAGTAAGCCCATACTTCTCTTGCTTCTTGGGTAATCTCACTACACACATTTAGGCGGTCTTATTGGAGAAGGGCTGAGAGTTAAAAAATAATGCCTACATTTTCCCTTTTAAAAATTAATCAGCTCTCTCAGAATCAAAAAGATACAAGCGTAACCTGTAGCACCATTCCAGGTCATTTTGCTAATAGTTGAGTGTAATCAAAGCCATCCTTCCTACTGCTCTTACACTGAGTGTCGGGAAAATCAAGCAAGATCCCCCAAAGCTAAGCCGCCGGGAAGAAAGCAATTCAACGTTTTATTTCCTTAGTTCCATCTGCCCAAAAAAGATAAAGTAAACTTGGAACTGAGAAAGGGACAAAAAGACAAATATTTAAAAAGGAGAAGAGGGGTTTAGAGACATTAACTACCCAGAACCTTACTGGCATGCCAGCTGTGTGACTTGTGCAGCTAAGTGCATATGGTCCCAGATCTCCTTGGTAGCTAAATGTATATGGCACTCTCTCTACTTGGTTCTTCCTTTTCCTTCTCCCCAGTCCTCCAGTCAGCAGGAAGGAAGGACAGAGAAGTAGGAGCTCATCTTACATTTGGACCATTTGCTGCCTTGGATGGCTATCACAATGCAGCACAGGAGAACATAAGCGAGTGTCACCATGGAGGCAATTGTAATGCTAAGCTCAAAATTGTGAAATACACAAAATATGAGACACATGTAACAGGTTTGGGGAGGGAGCGAGGGAGTAGAGAGGCAAATTGCTAAGCAAGAAATGCACATCTTTGAAGCAGTTACGATGCAGTCATTTTTCCCCTTTCAGAAGATGGAGACAATTACAGATCCTCTTGAGTTCAATTAATTCCTCTTAGTCACAGGAGATATTATACCAGAATCCACAGCCCTCTGACACAGCCCTCTGAGAAATGAATGGCAAGTAAAAAGGACACAATCAGGTGTAGATGCTTTCATTGTAAAGTGTGGTTTTCACCTGGGCTGAAGGAAGCCATCTTTGTCCTGGATCACAGCATTTCTCATAACCCTATCGGTCCAGCATGAGGAGCAGACAACCAAGTAAGAAGTGTGCTGGGTGCTCTCAAAGAACCTTTCTATGAGGGCTGAGCCCCGGTGGCATAGTGGTTGTGCGCGGGACTGCGGCCCACTGGGACGGAGGTTCAATTCCAGCAGTAGGGCTGGGCCTCCTACTCCCACCGCTGGAGAGCAGTGATTGCCCCCCCCCAAAAAAAAGAACCTTTCTATGTACCAGGAGAAATGGACAAGGGGGGTGGGTACCTAACCCAGCCTCTGCCTGGAGAAAGGGGCACAACAGATGGAACTGGCAAGGCAAGTGCCTGATGGAGGTGGAGTGCCTCCCATGCACTCCAAGAGGACTCTGAGGAGAACAAGCAAGGCCTAGGTCAGAATCCGGGGGGACTGGAGTTTCAGGACTGGAGTATGGCCCTACTTGGACTATTTGCCGATCGATAGTGAACGATTTCACACTTTTCACCACATGAAAGATTCTGCTTCTACGTGTAGCTGTATCTGTCTCACCTAAACACATGCAGCAGTTTTCTACAGAATCAATGCTTCCCCAAACATGTAGTCCTTACGAGGGAGGAAGTGCCTCTCCAGCAAGGTGAGCACGGGCTTCTAGGTGTTCACTTACTAATGGACCGTGAGCAGTGAAAAAAAAATCAATCTGTGACACTCTTCACTAGAGAGGAGGAAACCTGCACCAGTAAGCTGTTCTCGCCTCGCTCTGTTCCTGGGTAACCCATCGCTGCTGGGAACCACCTTGGGGCTAAGGACTAGGGGAGCCTTGCCAGGAGAGAATGAAGCACCTTATGAAGACACAAGCCAAGTCCCAAGCTTAGCTAACGGCAAAGAGTTGTGGGTTCCCTTTGCCAGCGTCATTTCAGGGAAGTGGCAGTGACGGTGGGGGGGGCAGAACGGGCGGATGTAGAGACTCTGGGTGAGACTCCTTTCAGAGGTTTTGCTGAGAACAGGGACAGTTGAGGGAACACAGGAATGAATTTTATTACCCAGTCTCTTGGTCTCTAGACTCTCATCTTCACTAGATTTCCTCCTCTTGCTTCCCCCACGTGCACTCGGACCTCCCATCCTCCCTGTGATGGGGTGCTCGGATAGAAGGCCCAGTGGCTTCCCATTCAGCACGCTTGCCCTCTTGTCCGAGCTTGTGAAAGTGTGGGCGATCTAGGTGCTGCTTCCGTCCCAGCAGCTTGTTGTGCACCTCTCCCTCCTGTGCACCACACACCGATCCCGCCTCCTCCCTTGGGCCCGCCAGGCATGTCCCTGCCTTGGGCTCTCTGCTCAGGCTGCTCCATCTGCCTGAAGGTTCCTCACATCCCCTCTTCTCCAACAAGAAAGGGTGACTCAAGAGTAAAAGAAGGGGCAGTCGGCACAGAGGTGCATCCGCCGCCACCCTATGCTCAGTAGTTCCCCTCGCCCCTGGCCCTTCCCAGTGTATGGCTCCCGGGCATTCCGCATGGGCTATGCCCTGACTCTCTATGGAAACCACCCAGGCCCCTAGCTCAGTCCTCCACCACTTGTTGTGTGGTCTTTGTCACACCAGCACCTCATTGATTTTCTTACCTGTGAACAGCTAAACTGCATCTACCTCTGGAAGTTCATTTCAGGAGGGGTACGTTCCTCCATTCTCTCTCTCACCTTTGTAGCACTTGCCTCTACCTGAAACCAGTCCTAGCCCCTGCTCTGTCCTTCCCCAAACTTGGCCGTGGAGGCAGGAGGGACACCTCTCTCCATTCTGTCCTGGGAGGGTGCAGCACCTTCACCTCTCTTACAGTCCACACCGCCCTTCTGTGCAAGCACATGAAACCTCACAGCACCTGGAATCTGCCTCTACCCAGTGAAGGCCTGCCCTTCCCCAACTCTCGTGGCCTTGCTCAACCAACTCCCATCCCAGGAAAGCCTTCTCTCTTTCCTGGGCACTCCGAGCACTGAGAGCCTTTCTGATTCTAGACTACAAAGCCTTAAAGGCAGGGAGTCTGCTCTGTAGTGAAATGAAGACAGCAGGCGACATCTCCTGAGGAGAGTGAGCCTGATGTTTGCCCACAGGCTCCCAGTGAGCCCTCAGAGCAACCCTGGACCACTCCGGGAGCTGAAACTCAGAGGGAGATGTGCTGAAAATCACACAACGCAACAGATGGCAAACAAACTCAAAACAACCCTTTTATGTCTCTAGCTTGGGGCACCTCACCAAGCATATACTAGGGTCTCACAGATGATTTACAAATAAATAGGGCCTCTCTATTTCAAGAGCTATCTGGTTTTTTACTGAAATATCCCTGCGTACCTTTATCTAAAGCCTCTCCTAAAGATAAATTCTATCTGAAAGATAAATACCAAAGGGGTCTGTGACAGTCCCTAATCTGATGTCAATTTGAGGATTAAGAGCATAGGGGTGGGGTCTAGCCTGTCAATCTGGGGATAGCCAATGAGACCTCTGTGGGCATGGCCTTCTGAGAATTCTGGGAAATGTGGTGATTCCTACTTGGAATCACCTTGGATTCCTACTCTCTCCGTTCAGTCCCTTGGAGACTCTACTGACAAGGCTGACTTCCTGCGAAAACATTCCAGAAGAGAAGGCACATGGACCTACCCTGATACAGCCCTGGGAGCCAGAGAACCCACGTAGAGACCCCTGCCAGCGCTGAGATGCCTACAACACCACCAGAGTCAAAGACTTTCTATCCACTGGCCTGTGGTCATCCTGCATTTAGCATCATTGCATGTGTTTGTGAGTCTGAAGAGGATTTTATGGGCTAATATCAGACTTATAACCCTGGAATAGCCTGGGTTGGGATGTTTTATTAATGTACAATTACTCTTTACATAAAACTCTTTTATACACATAAGCCTGCTTATGAAGTTGTTTCTCTAGTCTACCCAGACTAACACAGAGTCCTAGACAGCACTCTCCCAGTATTGAACTCAGAAAGATTCTTTCTCAGAGGGTTCAACCACCAGTGGTTTTGTTAAAGAACGCACGTCCATTTCCCCAGGGAGTCAAACCTCAGTCTAGGTTTATAATCACCTCTCCTGGGCGGCCGCAAGCATTTCCAAAGTCTGAGCGCCTGATGGTACCCACATCTCCCAAAGATTTTTATTAGCGTGATTCAATTTTCCCTTCCATATTGATATTTGACAACTCAGAAACGCACCAAGTACCATATGCTCCTAAGTCTGATGAGACAAGTTAAACAAGGTATGAATAACCCACCCTTAGCCATATTGTGATCCAATCAGGGAAACAAAGCATTCACTTAACACACAACCAACGATTCTAGGCGGTACTTAAATGCTAAGTGATGAGCACGGAGCCCCACGATCTGGTGTGTAGGGAGGAAGGGTGAATGTAGGGGAGAGGCGCAGAGAAAGCTTCGGAGGTGGGGGGTGACTGAGTAAGCCTTAGGGAAGGGGTGGAGAGGCAAAGCAACACCAGGCACCAAGTCAGTGCTTCTCCTGAGTTACAAAGCATGACTTTGACCAGCCTTTTTGTAGTTAGACGAACCGCAGTCCGAGTCTAGATGAGGAAATGTGAGCATGCGTGTCAGCCTGGTTCATAAACGCCTCCTGCTTTCCATCTCGTCTCCATCCAAGGCCTGGACGGGGATGCTCAGGGCCATCTTGGAAACCAGTCTGAAGATGGTGGAACGTCTGTCAGCCTGGGAGCCCTCCGGCACATGGCTGTTAGCACAAAGAGGATTACTGGTTCAAGCCAGAGGCTTCAGTGGTGTTTATCTATTGTGACTGTTAGCATTACTCTATATGACAAAACAAAACACAAACTGGCATTGAGTCCATTCTGACTCATGGTGTCCCTATAGGAACCTCTTCTTAATACAGGCTAAATTGGAGGAGTTTGGAGAGCAGGGGCAGATGTAAAGGTGAAGAAGAAAGTTTATGCAAACACCTGGAGCTCGGGTTACTCCTGGTCTAATGACATCGCCCCCATATAGATGCGATTTATCCTTTTCAAAGTAGTTTAAAATCTGTTTTCTTATTTGACACAACCACAGTCATCACTGCCGTTATTGCATCATCTATTTTTACTGTTATTATTGAAGAAACAGGGTTAGAAAACTTAAGGTGGCTTGTCCCAGATCCCTTATTTAGCAAAAGTGGTAACTGGGCCTAGAACGACTTCTGACTCCTATAACAATGCCAGTCACCACAGCATCAAGTCTGTCAAAGTGCAGCCCAGCACTACCTGGCAGCGATTCCCTGCTGCAGCACAGAGGGCTGGGGTGAAGAGGGGGAGTCTGGCAGTTGGTCACAGGCTGATGGTAGAGAACTTTATGCATCAGACTTTGGAGTATCACTTTCACTCAACCGACACTGGGAAGCAACGATCAGTTCCCACTTCCAAGCCTAGAAACAAGAATTTCACATGTGTTCCTCTGTCATCAAGGACACTTCTGCACCATCTACCCTTGACAGAGTAGATGCCAAAACTCTTACCTTCCAGAGAAAATAAAAGCTTACTCTAGGTAATAACTGCAGCATCCTGCTTTTTTGTTTTTAAATCATTTTCTTGGGGGCTCGTACAACTTATCACAATTCACACATATATCCATTGTGTCAAGCACATCTGTACATTTGTTGCCATCATCATTCTCAAAACATTCACTTTCTACTTGAGCCCTTGCTATCAGCTCATTTCTCCCCCTCCATCCCCACCCCGCCTCATGTGCCTTTGATAATTTATAAATTATTTTGTTGCACCTTACACTGTCCAACATCTCCCTTCACCCCTCTTTCTGCTGTCCATCTTCCAGAGAGGAGGTTATATGTAGATCCTTGTAATTGGTTTCCCCTTTCTACCCCACCTTCCCTCCACCTTCCTGGTATGGCAACTCTCACCACTGGTCCTGAGGGGTTCATCTGTCCTGGATTCCCTGTATTTGTCAGTTCTTATCTATACACCCTATGGTCTAGCAGGATTTGTAAGGTAGAATTGGGACCATGATAGTGGGGGGGAGCATTTAAGAACTAGAGGAAAGTTGTAAGCTTCATCATTGCTACACTGCATTCTGACTGGCTTGTCTCCTCCCTGTGACCCTTTGCGGATGTCTAGTTGTCCAGAGATGGATTTTGGGTCCCAAATCTGTACTCCCTCTCATTCACAATGATATGATTTTTTGTACCTTGATGCCTGATACCTGATCCTTTGACACCTCGTGATCACACAGACTGGTGTGCTTCTTCCATGTGGGCTTTGTTGCTTCTCAGTTAGATGGCTGCTTGTTTACCTTCAAGTATTTAAGACTCCAGACACTATATCTTTTGACAGCCGGGCACAATCAGCTTCCTTCATCACATTTGCTTATGCACCCATTTGTCTTCAGCAACTATGTTGGGAAAGTGAGCATCATGGAATGCCAGTTTAATAGAACAAAGTGTTCTTGAATTAAGGGAATGTTTGAGTGGTGGCACAATGTCCATCTGCTACTTTAGTACTAAACCTATAAGTATGTGCACATAGATTTATTTCCACATCTTTATATAAATATTTACATATGCCCATGTCTGTATTTAGACCTCTATAAATGCTCTTTATCTCCTAGTTCTTTCCTGTATTTCCCTTTACCGTCCTCTGGTTCCACTATCATGCCCAGCATGCATTTGGGTTTCAATAATTCCTCTCAGTTACATTACCCTTGCTCAAGTCCTACCAGGCCTCTTACACTCTCCTCACCACCAATTTTGGATCACTTGTTATTCCCTGTCCTGAGTTTGTTAATACCACTTCCTTTCTCCCACCTCCTCTTAGCATCTTACTTTTATCTGTATCCTCAAATAGCCTTTCCTTGTTCCACACCATCAAGAGAGGAAGGAGGATCCACTCTGTGGCTATGCTACTGACCGTTCCTATGTATCTCCCTCCATTCTTGATGGAGAAGACTCTGGCTCAATGTTATTCTTTCTACCCCCTTGAAATCCTGTCTTCTTCCTTTTTTCTAGCTCCTTCCCTTTAGGCTGTGAACATGTTGGAACCCCTTTAATTCTAAAAATTATCCCTTTTTCAGGGACCTCACATGTTTTCCCATCATACTTTACAGTTGAGCTCCATTAAGCAGCACTGGCATCAACCATTATCTCCATTTAATTTCTTCTGATTCACTACTTGACCCACTGTGATCTGGCTGGTGCGTCTTTCATCAGGACATTGAACTAGCCACCTCCAGTGATCCTTTCTAAGTGCTAAAGTCAGTGGACATCTTCCAATATTTATCTTCCTGGATTCCCATGAACCCACACTTTCCTGATAGTCCTCTCTTGGATCTACTACTTTTAGTTTTCTTTGCAGGCTCACCTTCCCCTCCTTACATAGTGGTGTTTTCTCAGGCTGCATCTTTATTTATCTCTTTGTTTTACATATTCTTCTTTCCCTACTTGAAATAATCTGAAAACATAGCTTGAGTGGACCCTTACACACTGATGACTCCCAAGTTTATTATCTTCAATCCAGACACGCGTAAGAACTCTCCAGATGCTAGACAGTGCCTGCTGGTGCTTCCACTGGATTCCATGGACAACTCAAACTCAACCTGGTCAAAACCACACTGGCCAGCTTTCTAACTATGCTATTTACACTGGTCCCAAGAGCAAACAGTTTTTTTTTTCATTTTTTTTAGGCATCACTGCCCTAAGAGTAGGAGGGCCAGCCTTTGCTCCTGTGAGCGGGAATTGAACCTCCATCCCAGTGAACTGGAGCAAACAGTTTTTAATACTAACTGTTTGCCACGCATGACAAGCATGCGGTCTCGTTTTGTCAACACAACATCTTTGTCAAGTAGATATTATCATCGTCCCATTTCATTGACAAGGTATCCGAGGAGTAAGAAGAATAAATAATTTGAAGGCTCCCCACTTTCTAAGTGGCAGAGCTGGGATTGAAACCTCATCTGTCTGATTCTGCTCTTCATCTCTGAACTCAATGACCACCTGTCTGAGAGGATGGCACAACTTTCTCTAAGGCAGAGAGCCGTGTCTCACCTTGGTCTTCTCACTCCCTCCTTCCCACTAGTGTCCTTTCCTGGTGGAGTCTCCCTCCAGAGCCATCCTCTGACTTTCCATCACTACCATTGCCCCTCCTTTCTGACGCTGCTAGAGGGATCTGGAATTATAACTGTAGCCCAACGAGTTCTCTTTTGCTCTAACCTTTCCTTGTTTAATTCAAACTTTTTTACAGCTTTCAAAGTGATCGTTTAAAGACAATTTTAAAGAAATCCTTATATGTAACAGTGGTTATGCACATACATACACACCCCTACAAAGCATAGCCAATTAATGTTGTACACCTGTATAAAGTTGAACTGGCAAACGTTATTTGACAGATGTTTTCATAACAACGAAAAAGGGTAGCTGAGGTAGCAGCTTATGCACAAATGCCGCCTGGGATTTTGTCTCCTATTTTAGAGGCTTTGGGTCATGGTTTACATGAGATGTTCCAGTTAATTGACCTAATAATAGGCTTAGTGCTTCCGTTCCAACTCCTAATGTGTTGTGTAGCACCTTAGGTCTTTAAAAGTTTGCAAGCTGGCATCCTAACCATAATAATTGGTATCTCTTTTCTTGGGGCATCAGAGAAAGGAGGAGAGTCAGGAATAGGCAGAGGTTATGGAATGTGTGGCTAACTGACTCCACAAACAGCTGACTTCTTTGCCATAAGACCAGAAGAACTGGAGGGTGCCCAGCTACCATTAGAAAACATTTTGATCAAAGACGCTATAGGAAAATCCTCATCAAAAGGGGGATCAGACAGAACAACATCTCATATTCTCAGAGAATATAGATTCCTGGAACCATGGATATGGAATGGGAACATGACACAATTAAAGCGCAAACCCAAAACGTCTTCTTAAAAAGCGATGGTTTAACTTAAGTAGTAAAGAATGTGTGCCTTGTGCATCATGCTCTCTTAATAACCATCTTATATGAGCTCAACTGGCAACAGCAATTCAAGAGATTAGATAGGAATCTTAGGGATTTATGAATTTATGCTCGTGGAGGAGAAACAGCACAGAAAAGGAGGGTGGGAATGGCTGATCAATTCAAAGAATGTCTTCAATGTCAATGAACTGGACAGATAGAAGCTTAAATTGGTTTATGATTCTGCTGTGCATATCCCCAACAACAAAATACATTCTCTTTAAAACATTCCTAGAAATCATGCTAAAATAAAGGTAAAAGACATGATGCCCCTCCCTAATTTTTTTAATTAAAAAAAAAGACATGATGTCTAGGATTTATTTAAATATCCCAACAGAAAAATAAATAAATCAGGAAAACAAGACTGGCAACTTGTCAATAATTGCTACAGCTAGATTATGGGGGACAGAGGTGAATAATACTATTCTTGTTATTTGGGGTATGCCTGGAAAATATAATAAAATTCTTCATAAAACTGTTTAGAAGTAGAGTGAGGGTGGGTGGAGGGGAGGAAAAAAATTTTTTTTAATTGTTTAGAAGTGCCTCAGCTTAAACTAAAAGTATGAAGTGGGAATAGTATATTAAAAAGAGCAAACCATTTATGTAAAAGGGAATGATAAACACATACCAAACATTTGTTTGGTCTAAAACACTGCTACTTAAAAGTGTGGTCTATAGACCTAGGTCTATGAAGAGTTTACCAGTTTCCGTCTGTGATAAGTACAGAAATTTCCAACACAGTTGAAAATGCCTGACATTCAAGCATGTGATGCATAAACTCTAGTCCCTGGATAGGGTAGAGATTCATTCTGGTGCTGTCAAACTCATGTGGTAACATGAGCTGTGGACTAGTCATTTCTAACAGGACCTCATAGTGGTCCTGGAAATAACTGGATTTTTTAACACTGATCCTTCGTGAGAGATCATTTGAAAAGTCCTACTCTAGGGTGTTCCTGAAAGGGTACCCAAGGAACTAGTAAGGTCACCTTCAGGGTGGAAAACTGGATGATTGTGAGAGAACTGAGCTCTTTGGGACCCTCTGGAATTTCGAACCATATTATTACCTATTATTACCTATTTGAAGAAAAAGAAGCAAGATTCAAGTTCCCCGTGGAGCACATTCTGGGCCAGCTAAGACCCCTTTTAAGATGTTCCATGTCTCTATCAAAGCCCTTCCTAGAATGATCCATTGCCTCCTGAAACAGGCATCTGTAGAGGAAGCATCTGGCTCTCCTGCTCTGGTAGTCCTAGCAACCTATATAGTAGAATGGACAGCAGAAGTCCCATAAATGGAAGGGCTAGTGGCCACTTATACCCTGCCTCATCTGAGCAGCGAGTGAGATGTTGCTAAAGGAGAATGGGACAACAAAGTGGAAGGCACGAAACTGGGATGAGGAAGAGGCAGAAAACTCCGACTTGCTGTGTACCACATCAACACAGTCTAGGGGAGGGGTTGGCAAGCTTTTGTGACAGAGAGCCAATCTGGTTCCTCACCAAAACGTAAGAATTATTCGGGAGCTTTAAGTATATTTCTATAAATGAATTAAATAACCATTATCTGGATAATGGCCTTAACTTTTTCTCAGTTGTACTTCAGAGCCACATGTGCACACTGAAAGAGCCGCGCATGGTTCTCAAGCTGCGGGTGGCCGACCCTGGTCTAGGGCATCTTGTTAGCAGCACTGTCTGACCACCAGGTGGTGGCTGGACAAGGACCACCATGCTGACGGGAGCAGATCCACTCTGATCCTTGTAAACGTCTCAACAATCCTGCACGTCAGACAACCTGCAACGTCTTATGAGTCCCTTGAATTTCAGAAGGATTGAAGGGCTGATCTAAGTAGCTACAGACTAATAATTCGAGGTTTCATTTCTTCGGGGATTATGCAAGTGAGTGGGATAGTCGGGTGTCAGGATTAAAAAGGGAATTGTAATGGTTCCGACCGGTGTTCATTCTAAACTTGTGAACATTAAAGATGCCTTCCATTGGCAATGAATACTTTAAATTTTATTACAACTACCCATTAGTTTTACCCACTGTAATAGGGTACGTATCTGATGAGTGGCATTATTAAATCCATTGTAGTCCTACATTTCTGATTATAGGATAAATATCTAGAAGACTAAAACCACCGCCATTAAAGTACATGTTACTAATCATTAGAATACTCGTTGGCTTCCATTTGTAATTCTTAATGGGATTAGAGGGAGAAATTTTTTTTTCTTTTCTAAATGGGAAAAGTATTCTCACCTAGTTTTATTTTTCCTAAAAGGAACTCACCTTTTAGAAATCCCAGAATACAAAGTGAAGATTGCTGGATTCGCTGGCATAGCTCATCTGCCCCTGACACATTCTCTCGCTCTCAGATGTGTGTATCCCCTGCACGTCACCAAGGAGCAAAGGCAGCAGGGTGGAACGATGTGGGGAGTGACAGCAACACAACCACGATGGCACATTCAAGTCTGGCACCCAGTTCACCAGCTGGAAAGCCAGGTATCAGTCCCAACAGTGCTAAGAGGAAGTAAGAAACTGAACACATGCTAAGACAAATCCAATTTTAGGCTCAAAATCCATGCACAGCAATCACTTTGGCTAACAATAATCTTTCCTCCAAATGCCAGTGTTCAAGGATGACAAACTGAGTAGAAAGTAAAATTTTCAGTATTCTGAATACTGCAGGCCAAATTCAGAAATCTCCTTTTTGGCCACAGAAGACTTAGTGATCAGTCAAGGAGTCATCCAGGAGTGGCTAGTTCCAGCTTGCTTCCCCAGAACCATTCCTTCACTGGACCCTTCATCATCGAAAGGAGCAGAAGAGCTTTGGAGACACAGGGAGATGAGACAGTCAGACATTTCCTCTTGTAGACAGCCCCGTGAGGCTAACACTTTGGCTTCTAACTAAATGAATCGTTTTCACCTTCGGAGACAGGACTGTGTGGCATACATTAGTTTTATGGATAACTGAAGTACTACAACATGCTCACTTGTGATGGAAAGCTTCCTAAGTTGTACTGCTTTTCTCTTAGCCTGTCTGAACAAACCAAAATATAATCTGACCTACTAAGCTGACCTACTGAGCTGAGTTGGATAACGACGAAGACCAATCACTCTTTGTAGAGATCATGGTGGCAAACAGGACCGTTTCCCTCTACAGTGAATGGCCCCAAACTTCTATACTTTGAATTATTTTGTGTAGCCTTTCTGCTTCTGTCATTACAAGCTGTCCCTTGCAGCTGCTGCCTTGTGCCTGCCTCTTAGAGTGTTCCCTTAATTCTCTGCTGCTGGAGTGACGGACGTGGAAAAGCCAGGCATTCAAGACTTGTGGACAAAGACTCCCTCCCTCCAATCTCTTCTTGCTTCAGTCCCAGGCAGTCTGCCTCCAGCCCTCTGTTCTGAATCACTACAGCACATTTTCCAAATGTAGAGAGTGGAGCTAAAAACCAGTAAATTCTTAGTCCCCTCCCCTAGAGGTTTTTAATTCAGTGGATCAAGGAGAGTACCCTCAACTCGGTGTTTTTAACATATGCTCAACAGAGTTCCATCAGCAAGCAAATTTAGAAATGCATTACTCCATGCCACAGTGTCTGGTCACTTGAATTGGAATTCCTTCAGAAGAATAAACTAATCCAAGTCAAGGCAGACTCCCTCCAGAGAGACCTTGTAACCAATAAACCTGCTCGACTGTTGCTTGTCCACCTCCTTCTGGCAAATCCTTGGAGGCGCCTTCAGGGCAACTTTTCCTTGTCCTGGAATCTTTACTTCAAGCCAATCCCAGCTCATTCTTGGAAGACTTTCTTCTCCCACCTTCCTCCGCCCCCGCCACCCCCCTGCTATATCTCCTGCCAGCTTTCTGATGGATTCTCTAGTGACAATAATAAAACCAAAACCCTATGTTCTCTCCATTACTTCACCTTTCTGCCTTACCAACCTTCACTCCATTTCAGCTACTCATGCCTGTAGTGAAACCCAGGGAGCTGGCATGCCTAGTCATTAAATTGTTCTAGCTCTGAAACTTTGCATTCACAAGGCCCTCTATGAGCACATGCTCCAATTACTTCATCACTCTGAATACAACTGCTGCTTAATTCCATCAACACCTCTGATCCTCTCCTCTTGATCCAACCTAGACACCCTACGTAGCATGATAACTACTCCCTGACCAATACCTCCAATTACCCTGCTCCATTGTCATTCTGCCTCTCATCTTGGCAAACCCTAATGGTGGCTGAATCTCATTACGTGCCTTCTTTGCTCCCAAAACACGGCTGTTGAAGACTACTGTCAACCCAATCAATCCAGAAATTTCAACTTCAACAGGGTCCTGCATAATGCTAGAGATCCTGAACAATGTCCCTACTTTATTCTCTCTCCTGCTTCAATATATGTCAAGTCACCTGTTTCACCTCTGTCCTCTTCTCAATCTTAGTAGGCAACTTCACTTCTGTTTCATGGAGACGATAGAAGTCACTGGAATGACACTTGCTTAAGAGCCATTCCATCCAAAAATGCAACTGTGCCTAGGTATTCCATTATAAGACCTGCCAAGTCTACTGAGTTTGTGTTGAGACTAATGTTCCCAGGTCAAGGGAAGTGAAGTAAGCAGAACTGGTCATGAGCACCTCACTGGTCAAAGGAAGAACAAAAATTGACATGACCAGCCTCTCTCAGAAATCTGCTATTCCAGCCTCCTCCTGAAGATGGGAAGGAGCTTTATAAAAAGAGAAAGTGGAGGCTGAGCCCAGGTGGCCTAAGTGGTTGAGTGCAGGACTGCGGCCCGTGGGGTTGGCGATTCAAATCCAGCGGCGGCTCTCAGGAGTAGCACTGGGTAGGCTCCCACGACCACCGGAGGGCAGTGATACCCCCTCACCAAAAAAAAGAGAGAAAGTGATCTTAGAGGCTTTTTTAACAGGTTTAAATACAAAGTTGTAGTATAAATCCCAAGTCAAATAGTCAATTCCTTGATAATTTTCATAATTGCAAAGCCAAAGTCCATGACAGAATGTACATAGTCATTATCTGTCTTTTGCTAGATACTAGTTTGTCTTTCAACTCATGATAATAATAGCCAATACAGGTTTCCAACAAACAAAGAAGAAAAACGAATGGCTAACACTGATTGGTATTTATGTATATATAATTCCCCTCCTCACAATAACTCCGAGGTAGGGACTCCTGTTTTCCTCTATTCACAGCAGAATAAACAGACTTAGATAGGTTCAATCACTTGCCCCGGGGGCCTACAGCCAGAAACTCACCCATTTCCCTCCAGTTATGGCTGAGTTGGGACTCTAAAGGGTACATCCTTATGGGAGCAGACAACTTCATCTTTTTCTCAAAGAGTAGCTCATGGGTTTAAATTGCTGATTTTGTAGTTAGCAGCCTCGCACCTAACCCACAGCACCACCAGGACTCCTACAGTTAGAGAGGGGCAGGACCATTCAGCCAGGAGGTCCAGGCAGAGTTCGACGCAAACACACCGATGTGCTTTGGCACAGTGGTCACTTCCAGAAATTTCTCAGATGGATACAATGCTTCCTAACCAAAGCAGTGTTCTTATATTCCCATGTGCACTTTAGAAATAGAGACACGAGAGCCTACCAAATATTAATATGACAACATATTTTATACTTACACATTCATATGCTCATACTTAGCATGCTAATGATTAAGAGGAAAAATTGTAAACCCAGAATGATCACTTAGTTCTTAAAAGTCAGCAATACCACTTCTTCACTATGTAACTAAACAATTACCTAAGTGCAATGATCTCAACTAACAAATGAGAATGGCTAACAGAATGATTGTAACATCACTGCCTTCTTGCAAAAATGGAGAGAGATTATGCTTACATGCCCTTAGCAGGGTACCGGGCACATACAACTCACTCCAAAAAAGTTAGCTGCTACAATTATTCAAAATATACTGAGGTCTTGAAGCACCAAACTCTAGGCAGCGTGATGGGGGCTGGTGCCCATCCTAACCCCATTGCTGTCAAGTTGTTTCTGACACACAGTGCCCCTACAGGACAGGACTGACTGTCCCCTGGGGTTTCCAAGGCTGTCATCTTTATGGAAGCTGACTGCCACATCTTTTTCCCAAAGAGCTGGGGTTGAACCACTGACCCCTGGGGTAACAGCCAAGTGGTTAACCACAGCGCATCACACATAGCTCCTTGGTGCAAGATTAGTAGCCATAAGAATGACAAGGCGTTCCTTCCCTCATAGGTCTCATTTGTTTGTACAAACACAAAAATAAATGAGAAACATGGCATTCTAGTGAGATCCATGGATGGGAATCAGCATGGCTCTAATCCCTAAAATTTAGAGGCTGATCCAAGACTGGGTCAACCTTCCCACCTTCCTACTTCTCAGTCATTTCCGACACACTTTAACCTTCACCACCCAGGACGAGGACAAATCCCACACATTAAAAGATCACTGTCTGACAGATTGCCAGGTGAGCAGACCCCACCACCACGCTGTGAAGTCCACACACCCACTGGGTCCCTCTCCTCCTTTGGGTTTAATGATTCGCTGGAATGAATCACAGACCTCATGGAAGGTAGGATACTTCCTACTACTTTGACGAGTGGTGGCCTCAGAAGCCATCGAGTAGGTTCCAACGCACAGCCACCCTCATAAACAGAATAAAATACGCCGTGGTCCTGCGTCACCCTCATAATTATTGCTTGTTTCAGCCCACTGTTACAGCCACCGTGTCAATCCAGCCAGCTGAAGGTCTTCCTCTTTTTCACTGACCCTCCAATTTACCATGCAAGACGCCCATCTCTCAGGCCTGGCCTCTCCTGCTAACATGTCCACAGCACATGAGGTGGAAGTCTTGCCACCCTTCCTCCTAAAGAGCATTCCTGCTATACTTCTTCTGACACAAATGCATCCTTCTTCTGGAAGTCCACAGTACAGTCAACATTCATGGTCAACACTATAACTCAAAGGCATCGGCTCTTCCCACCTTCCTTAGTCAAATTCCAACTTTTTCATATCAGATGAAGTGATGGGAAATATCATGGCTTGGGTCAAGCATACGTTAGTGCTCAAGGTGACATCTTTGTTTGTAACACTTGAAAGGAGGCTTTTGCAGCAGATTTGCCCAGCGTGATCTATCGCTGGATTCCTGCGGCTTCCACGGATGGGCATGCATTATAGTAAAAGGATATAATCCAGGCTCATTATAAGGAAAGATGCATGGACAAGGTCTAGGAGGAAAGTTTTCAATGCAGTGTGCTCTGCTCAGAGAGGGCACAGCAAGTTCCCTGAGCCTCAGTGTTCTAGTCAGTATGGCATGATAGGGTCAATCACTCCTCCTGAGGCCAGTGATATTGGCCTCCAGATGAGCTTTTCTGCCCTGACCAGACTCCATGCACCAGCATGAATCCTCAGGTGTGGCCAGAAGTACCAGATCAAAGTACCTCAATTACCCCAAGGGCTATTTCCCTAGAGTCTAGAACAAAGGTTATCTGAATTAGGGTAAAACTAGATATTTTACTCCACAGTTTTAGCTGGGACCAGATGTTTCAGAAGGATTTTTCTATGAGAAGAATGGAAGGAGAGTTCTGGGCTGAGTGAAGGACTTGTCCAAAAAAAAAAAAAAGACCTTGGCATGTCTGAGGATCTGGTGATGTCCCAGTCTTTTGGAAGCAGGTTAAACCAGAAGCAAAGGTTAGAGAGAGAAGCAGAGACCAGCATCTGGAGGTTAGAAAAGAGGTAGGTGGGTGAATCTACATGTCGTAGGAAGCCACTAAGTCGGAGAGTGAGATGATCTGGGTCACTCTGGCTGCTGTGGGGAGAATGGGTAAGAAGAGGGCAAGAGTGGACACTCGATAGAAGACTAGGAAGAGCGTCCAGCAGAAAGGGGGTGGTGGCTGCATTAGGAAGGGGGAGGGCAACAAGGATCGGAAGTGTTCTGGACTCTAGGCTGAGAAACCATGCCAACCGTATGGGTGTTGGGCGAGTGCACAAATGGTATGGCAGTGGCCTCCTCTGATCACCTCTTACTTCACTATAGGGAAGAAGAATAATTATCAGCATCAAATGCCCAAGGTGGACTCGTGGAAGGCAATGCTCACACAGACACACCTTTGGAGTATTGGACCCCCCCCCAAAATTTTTTTTTTCATGCGTCACTGCCGTGGTGGAAGTAGGAAGTCCAGTCTTGCTCCTGAAGAGCTCCTGCTAGATTTGAACCGTCAACCCTGTGGGCCACAGTTCCACACACAACCACTGCACCACCAGGGCTCAGCTTTCGATCCAATTTTTCTAACTCATTCTGAAAGAAACCCTGTCTCTCACATCACTTCGCACTGTTCTGTTGGGTTCAATAATTCATTGTAATGATCACACAGAACTCAGACCATACTCGTGATTATTGGGTTTATTAGAAAAGGGACAGGCTATACACTTGGGATCAATTTAGAAGTTAACAGGAACAACTGCAAGTACAGCTCTTTATCAAAGCAGTTTCTTCCCATGCTCTGCTGCTGGGCCCTACGCATGGCCTTTTCAGACAAGTGTTAAAACTCTTAGGTCTGGTTGGCAAACCTAGCTCTGTCACTTGCCCAAAGGCTCCCTCCCACTCCCCTTACTTCTCCTGTTCAAAGGCACTGTGGCAGTCATGGAATATTTTGTCAATTTCAGGATTGGGAGTGTAACGGTGGAGTCTAGCCTGACAATCTGGAGATAGCCAATGAGGCCTCTGTGTGGACATACTTTCTCTTGAGAATTCTGGCCATATTTCCCCCTTGGAGGTGAGAGACTTATGACTCATTCCCTTGGAGAGGCTCTACTGATAAAACACAAAGTTCACCCCTTGCGAGACATCTGGGAGAAGCCACATGGACTTACCCTGATGGAACCAGACCTCTGAAGCCAGAAAAGCCAAGGAGAGACTCCTGCCAGTGCTGAGATGCTTGAAAAATCAGAGAGAGGCTCCTGTCAGTGCTGAGATGTTTCTACCACCATGCGATACACAAGACTCTGCACCCACTGGCCTGTGATTGTCCTGGCGTCATTGCATGTGCTTTGTGATCTGAAGAGGCCTTATGGATTGGTATCAGACATGTGGGCTAATATGAGACCTATGGACTTGGACTGGAGTGGATTGGGATGTTTTCTCAATGTTCCATTCCTCTTGTATATAGACCTCTCTCTTATATCCACATGCGTGTTTATGAATTTGTTTCTCTAGTCTACCCGGACTGACACAGGCGCTCAGCTGGCTGGCTCTGTGGGCCAGGAGGCCCCCTGTTGCTTCCTGCTGCTGCCATCAACCTCCACTGCTCTGCTGCTCCCCATCTCCCACCTGCTCTCATGTCTTCCGTGTGACGGCTCTCTCCTCGCTCAAAGGGGTTCTCAGCACAGGGACTTATGGAGGTGCTCTGCTCTTTTTCCTAGAGGCAGTGAGCCGCCCCGCCCCCCAACCTTTCCACCTCTGGGATGGACCATTCTAGCAGGACAGCATAACTGACCCATCCACATAGCTTGCTTGCATGGCCGTCCCTACTGTACCTTAATTGCATTATTAGCAAGCAGTCTGGTCCCCTTGGAGGGCCACAGAAAGTCTGTTACATAATCCACCCAGCCACTTGGAAATAGTTAGAAAATGACGGCTGGCAGGGCGACACGAAGCAGTTGATGGTACTGCAATGAGGAAACAGGCATCAAGACGCCTGCCTTTCAGGGGCCTGGCCTGGACAATGAGTGGATGGACAGCGTTTATGCCGGGATAGGGAAGGCTGGTGGGATAGGGGAGCGGGAAGCAGGGAGTAAGGAATTAGGAATCCGAACTTGGCGGGGGAGGGCGGGGGGCGGCGTGAGAGTGAGAGACAGAATGAGAACACACAGGAGATGACGTTGGAGCCGTGAAGTTTGAGAGGCCTGTGAGGCAACAAGGAAAGAGAACAGGAGGCCGGCAGCTGAACATCCGAGCCTGGCGCTGGAGAACAACTTGGGCCGGAGGAGCAGCCCGGGGAGTCATCTGCATCCGGAGGCGATGAAAGTGCTGGGATGGATGAGATCATTTAGGGAGACAAGATGACGAGAGAAGAGAGGGAGCCAACCGAGAAAAGGGAAGAAGAAAGAAATCTGGGCAGTAATCTGAAACGGAGCCTGGTAATGTGGCCACACAAAACCACACAGAACGGCCCTGAGAGCAAGCTCAATAAAGGGCTGTGAAATCAAAATAAATTCCTAACACATTCCTCGTAGGCCATTAAATTTTGAGAGGGGGGGTTGGGTTGGGGGGAGTTCCTTTGTTTCAGAATCTTCTAAATTCTTGACTACCTAGACCAAAAGGAGAAAAGAAATATTTTGAAGATCCTCATTTGGGTTGTGTTCAGTGATCTTTTAAGATAAAAAAAGCAAGTGTTTTTTCAGAAACTCATGAAAAAAAAATTTTTAATAGCCTACCTGAAATGTAAGCCTTTAAAAAGCCATGAGCACACTATATCCTCTCTGTAAAAATTCTGCCCCAGGACTCAATTTTCACCATCCTTGTAAATAAAAATGCAATTACACGGTTTTCAGATGCCGTTTCCTCCTGAGAGAGGAAACGGGTACTTTCAGATAGTTCAAGAGCCATATGAGAGACGTAAATGACCCAAAAGGTCGAGGGCCTATTTTCAAATGTTAAAAACAAACGTGGGCTCAAGTAGAAAGCAAGTGCTTTGAGAACGATGAGGGAAACGAATTACGAAAGTGCTCAACACAATGGATGTATATGTGGATTGTGATAAGAGTTGTACAAGCCCTCAATAGAATGATTTTTTAAATGTTAAAAAAGCATAGGATACCTCCAAAATCATTCAAAAACTGATAAGCAAAGCGTTGGAAAGGAGAGAATTGCAAGGAAAGTAAGTAAATGCAACAGCTTCTCTCCAAATGAAAACATGTGAAAGCTGGAACGGTGTCTCTGGGGATTTGTTGACACACAAAAAGAACCCTACTGTGTTCCTGAAATTTATAGTATCACGAAGAACTACAAAACTGAAATCACAGCTGTAAATATAACCGTCGCTTTTATACTTTTCAAAAATTTCTAATGCAACAATGGGGATAATGCATAAGAAGGAAAGCCAGTAACATTTGCCAAAAATATTTTTTCCCTCGATGGTTCATGTCAAGTTGGTACTGTAATTCTTTTTAAGATCATCATGACAGTCACTGATCTGTGTCAATTTCAGCACTGGGAGTGTAGGGGTGGAGCCTAGCCTGTCAATCTGGAGATCGCCAATGAGGCCTCTATGTGGACATGGCTTTCCCCTGGGAATTATGGGAAGTCTCACATTATTTCCTAATTGGAGGTGAGTGACTTGACTAAGTCTCTTGGAGATGGTCTACCGACAAGACAACATGGTAGCATGTTATAGACTCTGAGTCCTGGGGAGTGAAGGAGCCGGAGGAGAAGTCACATGGGTTTACCCTGATGGAACCAAACCTCTGGGGCTGGAGAAGGCACGTGGAGATCTCTACCAATGCTGAGATGCTTCTACCACCACTGGATACTGCTGATGGACCCTGAGTCCTGGAAATGAGGAGCCATGGGGAGACCCCTGCCAGCACCAGACTTCTTCTACTGCTGCTGGACATACAAGACTCTGAACCCACTGGCCTGTGATTGTCCTGGTATCATTGCACGTGCTCCGTGAGTCGGAAGGAGACTTTATAGACTGGTATCGGACATATGTGATAATATCAGACTTATGACCTTGGACTAGACTGGGTTGGGATGTTTTCCATTCCTCTTTATATAAAATTTCCCTTATATCATATGCATGTTTATGAATGTGTTTCTCTAGTCCACCCGGACTAACACAATCATAAACCTTTGTAAAAAGTCCTCTCAGCGAGGAACAGGAATAGAAAATTCTGACTTTTGAGGAATTCAGATTCCACCTCAAAATATAGCTATCTACATGTCAAGGAGACTACCAAGGGTGCCACAAAAAGGGATAATATGCATTTATTCATTCATTTATTTGCTTATGCAACAAATATTAAGTGCCAGCTATGTGACAAAGGAGCCCTGATGGCACAGTGGGTTAAGTAAGCATTAGGCTGCTAACTGCAAGGTCGACAGTTCAAACGCGCCAGCCCTTCAACAGAAGATGGATGAGGCTATCTTCTCCCATAAAGATTTACAGTCTCTGGACCCCTGTGAACAGTTACAGTCCCAGAAACTCAGCGGCAGGGGTCTCCAAGGAACCATAAGCTGAAGAGACTAGAACCTACCTTTCTCCCCAGGCAACAGAGAGAGAACAAGCCGGCCAGCCTTCTGTTAGAGAAGGCATCCTGAACTTGAACATCTGGCCTGCTACACTTGGAGAAACTAACGGTCTGTTTTGTAAGGTCGTCCACTTCGAGCATCTCTGTGACAGCCGCACTAGGTAATGAGGGCAGAAGTTGGTACCAGAAGAGCAGCGTGCTGCTCTAACAAACACCTACAATGTGCAACGAGCAATGTGCTCGTACCTAACAGTAAGAGCCTAGAAGAGGCTGCTGGTAGAATGATGGACATCAAAGGCAATTCTGGAGGGGCTCAGATGGCGGGGAGAAGTGCTATAGAGAAATCTTAGCACTTAGAGACTCCATATGGTGCAGCAACAGAATGTCATTTGTAATGTGGAGCTTAATGGCGCTTTTGGTGAGGTTTCAAAGAAAAATAATAAATATGTCATTGAACCATAGAGAACAGGTGATTCTTTTGTGTGTGGGGGGGGTGGGGGTGGGGGAATCACTACCGCCTGGTGGGAGTAGGAGGCCCAGTCTTGCTCCTGGAGAGCTGCTGCTGGATTTGAACCGCCCACCCTGTGGGCCGCAGTCCCTCACACAACCACTGTGCCAATGGGGCTCAGTCCCAGGATTTTAATTTTTATGTAAAGAACTTGTCTGAATGTTATTCAAATGTTTGGTGCTGAAAAGAACTTGTAAGTGATGAGGTTGGACTGTGAGTGGTGGAGATTTCCAAGCAGGATCTTCAAGGTGGCCGTGAGGTTTCTCCTCGTTATTGTTTATAATAAAGGGTGAGAAGAGATGGGCTTACAAATGAATGGTGTGGAATGAAAACATGTAAAGGGTTGTAAGATCCTGCTGTAAAATCTCAGGACCCTACCCTAGGGTATTCATGGCTATACAATCGTTCAGGAAAAAGATTAACCTGTGACGTGTGGATATAACCAACTTCCACAGCAGAAAACCCACCCGCTTATACCGGAGGCAACAGAGAAAGAAGGAAAGAGAACAGAAAGAACATTGTCCGCCTCCTGGAATTCTACAGGCAGGAAACAGGCCAGAGGAGCTACATCTGTTCTCCCAGAAAAGAAGAGGACTATCTCTTGAACAGCTTGGAAATCAACAGA
This sequence comes from Nesogale talazaci, assembly GCA_004026705.1. Taxonomy (NCBI): domain Eukaryota; kingdom Metazoa; phylum Chordata; class Mammalia; order Afrosoricida; family Tenrecidae; genus Nesogale; species Nesogale talazaci. The sequence continues at coordinate 83,485 of PVJH01008377.1, forward strand.
ACTATAGGGAGAATCGTGGGAAGCAGGACCACCTTGGTTTCAAGGGGTGGGGTCACAAGCATCCGAGGTTTCAAAGAAACAAACAGATCTTTGCCAACTTGATTCCTGAGGGTGGGGCTGCATTAAGGTTTGCCAATGGGTGGGACTATGGCCCAAAGCTGAGGGGGCAAAGATGCCCTGCCCAAGGGGCCAAAAAACCAGACCTGCCAGAGCTGTGGGGGTGAGGTTGCTCTCAGCTGCAATAGGAGAATGGGACCACCCAAAGTCTAGGGAGAATTACCATTCCAGCGGAGCTGAAACTCAGAGCTGAGGGGCCTCCACCCAGCATGCTGAGAGAGAGGCCAACACCCGGAGTCTGGAGGGCAGGACCACTGCCCAGATGGTCTCAGAGAACAGAGGATTATTTTTCAAGCCCGAGAGCCAATGCAATCGGTTCTGCTGGGTTTTAGACACACGTAGTACCCATTACCCTTTCTTTCCCTTATTGCTATTATAATAAAGTGAGTAGACATCCCACTTTTTAACAATTTAACAATATCCTGCTGTGTTTTAAAATTAAAATAAATATATTACATCACTATTTTTGTATTCTATGAAAATTTTTGTTGCTCCATATACACCAAATTTTTAATCCAGAGCCTTCCCCTCTCCCCGGTCATTGGTGTCCCACTTAAAATCTGGCCACTTTATATTGTAATGGAAATGTCTAGCCTGTTCAGGTTCTACCATTGTACTATGGAAACAGATAACTACTATTCTAGATGAAGATGAATTTTGGCCCAGGATGGAATATACCTAGTTTCACCCATATTTGATTTAGATAGAATTTTGGTTTTAGAATTGATTTAAGACTTTTGTGGGGCTGAGCCCCGGTGGCGTAGTGGTAGTGTGCGGGACTGCGGCCCACTGGGCCTCCTACTCCCACCACCGGAGAGCAGTGATGCCCACCCCCCCAAAAAAAAAAAAAGACTTTTGTGATGATGTGATGGGGTGAATGTGATTGTACAAGAACATGGATTTGAGGGTGTCGATAAGTGGCATGTCACAGACTGGATTATGCCCCCTCAAAATGTGCCATAAATCCTAACCTTTCTGCCACTGGTTAGAATCCCATTTGGGAATGTGCAGTTTTGTTAATAAGACATATTATTATAGAGTATAGTTTGAGTCAATCTCTTCTGGGATATGAAAAAGAATAAACAGACAGAATGTTGACAGGATAAGGTAGATTCCAAGACATCCAGAGATCTCCATGGAACCAGGAAACTGAGGCTAAAGAGACCTTCCTCCCGAACCACCTGAGAAAACCTTTTGCTGGAGTCAGTAGCCTAAACTCAGACTTCCACCCACCTATCAGAAAAATAAAGTTCTGTTTGTACAAGCTACCACTTGGGATATTTGTTACATCAACACTACATAACTAAAACACACAGTTTTGAGCAGAGATCTCACAGAAGTGAGGTAGTCAACCATGACAAAAGGGAATAAGGTTCTAGGCACTGACAACAGGTATTGTAAAGGTCTTGAGCCTGAAGTATGCTTAAGGTTGTTATCGTTATCATTACTGCATTATGTGCATTTTTAAAAAGACTATAAATATACCCACTGGCATCAAATGTATTCTAATTCATCGCAACCCTACAGGACAAGTAGAACTGCCTCCTTAGGGTTCCTGAGGCTGTGAAATCTCTATCAGAGCAGAAAGCTTCATTTTTCTCCTGAACAGGAGCAGGTGGTTTCAAACTGCTGACCTTGTGCTTCACAGTCCAACACAAAACTCAGTATATATCACTAGGGATCCTGATTGTTTTAAAGCATAGCAAAAGAAATATACAAAGTCTAGAAAGATCAGACGAGAGGGCAGAGAAAACCTGAAAAGCCAAGGCAAAGACCAGATTTAAGAGGGGATGCTCCTGGCAGGTTGTAAGCAAAGGACTTCGGCATGACCTGATTTACCTGTGAAAGGGAATACCAAGGGGATGCACAGTTCTCCTCCTAAATTCAAGAAACGTTTCCCACTATTTATACAGTTAAAATCCCACAACAAAATAGTCTTAGGTATCATGCAAGAAAATAAAATATGTAGAGGGAAAACCCCTAAAAAGACAAGCATCAAATTGGTTTACTATGGTCTGTGGGATTACCCATGCCCCCTCCCCCTTTAGACTTTTCTCTTTTCAATTTTTCTATATTCAATAGAAATTAGCAATCTATTTAAATGCCCAATGTTATCTTTAAAAAAACCATTCCACCACGAGATTGTCCTCATTTGAAATCTTACGTAAATATGGGGGGGGGGGG